>PVIU01005501.1:0-112720 GCA_004026605.1 Ondatra zibethicus | reverse complement strand
TAAAAGTACATACCAGCTTAAAACATGAGACTTATGGTTTTTGTAGTCTGAAATGAGAGGTAATGAACAATTATAACATTAAGCATAGGTGCATTTAAGTTACATGTATGATCACACACAGAGAGAGTGAACAGGAATTGGATGAAGTGGATGCCTTTTGGTGGGCCCTACCAAAAGGCATGTTATTGTATAAAACACATGCAACAGAGTCAAGAGGAACTTAGTAAAAAAAACCAAAAAAACATAAGTAAACCGGGGGACAAGGCAGGGCATACTTCAGTAGAGATGGGAGAACTTGGTCATCTGACCTGGCTCGGTGGTAAGGTAAGAAAGTCAGCACTGGAGAACCAGGCAGGGAATACCTCAGTAAAGATGGTGGAACTTGGTCACCGGACCTGGCTCTCAGCCAAGATGGCGACAAAGTCACCTGACCCCAACCCCAGAGAAAATAGTGCGGTCACATGTTGTATGGAAAAGTTACAATTTTGAGATGTAGGGATTTTTAGCTTAATAAGAGAGACCTAGAGGTGTAATCCGCCTGTGGCTGAGCCGCCCTGGCACAAAGGGCAAAGGGGAGCAAAAGGTTGGAACCGGAAAAACTGCACCATGCCACGGCTGGAATTAAAAAAGCCGCGGACTGACTCGTGCCACCTTGCCAGAAGCCGCAGAGGGCGAGCGCTGGGCGAGCGCGGGGGGAGAAAAGGTTGGAACCCGAAAGACCGCACCATGCCACGGCTGGAATTTAAAAAACAACCGGCAGGAATTTTAGACAGACATGGATGGCTGCTACCCACAGCAGAAATTGTGTAAACCCGCAAAACACCACTAAGCGTGCACAGTGAGGCATCCCTCGACTGTGGACGGGGTGTGAATCCGCGGCGACCTTCCAAGACCCACGGGAGGACGTCCCCTCAAAGGCCAAAGACCGTGGGTGGGAAGGTAAGACCTCCGGAGAGGCCGGAGGCTGCTCCGAGCAGCCTTTTACGAGGAAAAAAAAAGGAAAGAAGTGGGAAAAAAAGAGAAAGAACGATCTGAGAGACCTGGTCTCTCCCGCTGCGGGGTAGAATGGCCCCGGGCCATTCCAAACACAATTAAAACTGAGGAAAACAATCCACAGGTCAGGTGAATGCCAGCAAATTGGAGACCATGGTTGGGGGCAGCCCCTGTGTCTCCAAGAACTCCAGGGGGTTGCCGCGAGCTCAACCGGACAACTCCTAGGGTTCAAGGAAACGGTTAAGGTGGCCGGAATGGTAAAACTTACCATCAGAAGTCGGTGATGGAACACGTGGCACGTGGGTCAAGTCGTTGTAGAAAAAATCCAAAAATCCTCTGTTGCGATTCCCCGAGTCTGCGGCACCAATGTTGTGTTTTTTTAAAAGAAAGAGGGTGACCCAGCAGCTTGCTGCAGCTTGCTGCAGGTCCCCAGACCACGCGGTCTCTGCGGTGGGTGGGTGGCCAGACCACGCGGCTAGTCTCTGGGTCCCCATATGAGCTGTTGCGGCGGCGATATAGACTGTGCGGCGGTATGGATGGACAAAAGAGGGCTGGGTAGACGCGTCATACAGAGTTAAACATTTATTAGGTGGGTGATAAAGGGAAAAGGAGAGATAGAGAGACAGACAGAGAGAGAGAGAGAGAAAAGGGGGGAGAGGGAAGAGAAGCAGCTGCTGCTCCCGTAAGAGCGGAAGAGGAAGAGAGGCAGAAAGTTGGGGTCAGAGGCTGGAAGCTGGAAGTGGGCGTGGCCAATAAGAGGCCAAATACTACATCCATGACCTGATTTTTGTCCTCAACTCTGACCCACTCACTCTACTTTGTACCTGCCCTTCATGTCAGAGGGAAACCTGTGCCACCTGCCATCCTCAGCTCACTTAGACCAGAGTCCCACATACCCTGGCTGGACAGACTCTTTTGCCCACACAGTGGTCCAGCTAGGAGGCTTAGAATTGGGAAATTCATGATGTCTTTTTTTCTGTCACTGTTCATTGTGTGCTGACTGAATGGCAGGCCCTGTCCTGTGCACTGATGATACAGTACTAAGAACCTAGCAAATCCCTGCCACTCAGAGTATGTGTCCAGTGGGGGAAGTGAGTGGGAAACCAACAGACGTGTTTGTTCATACAGCCTGTCAGGAACCCCAGGTGCATCAAGAAGAAAGCCAAGAGAAGTGGGGACAGGTAAAATATCTCTGTAGTGCACTGTGGTGAAGCCCCCACCCAAATTCTAACATTCAGGAAGCTGAGACAAGAGGACTCCTACTTCAGATCCCACCTGGGCTACATAGGGATGCTCTGTTCCCCAAAACAAGCAAACAAAAAACAAACAAAACCTCACCCCCATCCCCACACCTCTGCTAATCATCACTTCAAAAGAGCCTGCATCCTTGCGGCAGACGTAGGGGTGGTAGCTTGAAGGAACAGATGCAGTCCTTGGCTGGCCCCTCATGCAGGCACATTTCCACACACCCCATAAATGCAGCATCAGTGCTTTGGACTTTGATTTCATAAGTAAGTTTAAAAGAACTTAATTCACAAAACCCATTAGATGTAGTAATTCCAATGCATCATCTTCTCCATGTGTTTTTGTATGTGAGGTGTGTGTGTGTGTGTGTGTGTGTGTCCATGAATGAGAATATGCATGTACACGTGTGTGTGCATGCCTTGGAAGCCAGAGAGAGCTACATTGTCTTCGTCTTCGTCAATTCCCCCCACCTTATTATTTTTGTTTATTTTCGTGTATATGGGTAGTTTTTTTTTCTGAGTGTATGTCTGTGTACCATGTGTATGTCTGATGTCCACAGAGGCCAGATCCCCTGGGACTGAAGTTATATACAATTGTGAGCTCTGTATGGGTCCTGGGAATTGAACCCTTGTCCTCTGGAAGAACAGCCAGTACTCTTAACCTCTAACCCTTCTACCTTATTATTGAGACAGAACCTCTCATTGAACCCAGAACTTGCCAGTTCAGCCAGACTGGCTGGCCACAAGCCCCAGGATCCTTCTGTCTCTGCTCACAGCCCTGGGATTACAGGTACCCTCTGCCTTGGCTGGCTTTGTATGTAGGTTCTAGTGATACAAACTCAGGTCCTCATGTTTGTATAGTATGCATTTTACCCACTGTGCTATCTCCATATCTCTCTAATACATTCTTAAAGCAAATCCTACCATCTTTCCAACCCTCCATGGCTTGCTCAAGTATAGCTAGTCCTATATAAATATATAGATACATAGATAAGATCATAAGACCTCTCAAAATACAACTTATTTTTTTAAACAGTAGGCAGGGGTGGATTAAGCCAGTGGGCTCAGATAAGAATTTAAATTTTCAGGTGTCCAGATACTTGGAAAAGCATAAATATCTTATCTCCATGGCAATTGGCTGCCCAGGAATTCCTAGGGAGGATATTGTATCTGCTGAAGAAAAGAAAATTGACAAAGTAACTGCCATTTTGAAGGCTCTACTTGACAGATGTGCAGAGTATAGAAATCTATGTATTATTGAATAATTCTTTTTAATATGCCTAAGAAAAAGCAATTTGTAAGCCTGTTTACATTCTCACCATCTGGGTGCATTCTGTCACCCATCTGTTTCGTGTAATTATGTAATTATCAATATAAGGAAAGAATAGGTGATATAATTAACAAGAAAAACTGGTCCACACTGAAGAGAAAAAATGGCATGCATCTGCTGAACGGCTTTTTGTTTCTTGTTCTTCATTGTTAACTGTTCTCCCCCGCCCAGCACCCTTCAGGAGAGTTGTTTTTGTGATGGCGTGAGATTCTTTCTTTCTCTCTCTCTCTCTCTCTCTCTCTCTCTCTCTCACACACACACACACACACACACACACACACACACACACTTATGCAGAAAGCAGATTTTAAAAGTACTTAGGGAGCCAGTACTACCGTGAAGGACGCGTCAGAAGCGGCTCCTTGGTGTCATGTGTGATTCTTTCCCACTGGGACAGACCTGATAGTCATTTCCAGAAACTATAGCATGAACAGCTAGAGGTCTAGGAAAGTTGTAAATTAATTAGTGACAGATGGGAGGGTAGGGTGAGTGTGTGGCCTCTCATGGAACATTTGTTAGAAAACAGCTTTGGAAAAAAAAATTCCCATACTTAATGCCTTTGTTTTAATGGCAAGGCTTAAGCAGTATATGCCATTCTAAAATAGGCCAAAGAGTCCCAGTGGACTGAGTTAACGTCTACATAATGCCTCTAAAGTTCATCCTTGAAGAAGTTTCTTTTGTGTCAGGGAAACTTGTGGGTACATGCATAGAACTCAGACCACTTGGCTGCACAGAGAAGACCTCCTCCCTCAGTACCAAAGACAGCTGTGGAGGGATAGTAGCCACCCAACTCTAAATATCTTCTTCATGGCTTTGAAGCAACAGTAGGTGGGTAGGTAGGTATATTCATGAGAGAGCATATTGATCTCCCCATTCCCGTGATTCCCACCCTGACTCCAGCCCAAGATAAGATGGACACTCCTCATAGAGACTGTCTGACAGCACAGGAATCCAGCGCTGCAGATTCCAACCCCAAGACACAGAAAGAAGAGGGGACCAGGCCCTGGGTCCATTTAAATGACAGTCACTATTTAAGGTGAAGGCAGGAAGTCTCAAATTTTCCTCCACTAATTTGAAATTCATTCAGGAACAGAACTCAAATCTCAGTTTCCTGCTGAGTTTTCCAGAGCATCTTTTCCGACTTCCTCCTGGGCTGGTGTGGAGTCTACCTTTTGGGGTGTTCCTGCCTGCTCCTGTTGTCTGGTACATGTCTGATGGGTGATGGGAAAAATGAGAGGAAAAGCCATGAGTTGCAGTCCCATTTAAAATTAAACAGGCTCTTAAAGTAAACATCAGCTTTTACAAGGCAGGATAGAGGTCTCCTATGAAGTCATGTCTTTATTTGAACCCAGGACTGTCTGTCTGTCCATCTGTCATCTGTCTGTTTTTTTGCTGCCAGGCAATGCTTCACAGTCACAGTAGGGTTTACCCCATGTCTTATTTCCAGGGGACAATTTTACACGTTGAGATTGGGCTAAGATTTCCTTCTAGAGCCCCATCTTCAGTGTGACCCTGGATAGCACAATCTGCAGCCACCTTTTGCCAGCCAAAGGAAGAACTTCCCCAGGGCAGCCCTGGCTTTGCCTACCTTCCTTGTTCCATGTCCAGCAAGCAAGTAAAGTTCCCACCAATGTTTCCCTTTGTTCCTTTCAATCAAACACTATTATTCTTTGCTAACTCCTCCAAAGAGGCAGTAACCGCCCTCCTTCTAGCTGCATTTTTTTCATTATTAACTTAAAGCAATGGCTACCCATAAGACAAACGTATAGAAGAAAATTACTGGCATGCTTGGGGACATATTTCTAAAGGAATAGGGAGGGGGCAAATGCAGCTCAGTTACTCAAGGGATTTTGTTGCTTTTGACTTCATATTCGTTTCCTTAATCCAAAATTAAAGTCGTTTAATTGCAACCATAACTGATGAATTCATTAAGGTTTTTTAAAGGGAAGCATACCATTTAATCCCCAAAGAACCTTTCTTCTGCCATTTATGGTGTTGAAAAAAGGTTTAAACAATTACCTTTTTTTCACAAAACATTTCAGTTACAATGTTTAGTATTTAACAAAAGAGCATAAAGTAATTGTTCTTCCAGAGAAAATTATTTTAAAGAGCTATTTACATATACATAGTCATGTTCCACCTAAAAAATAGAAATTTTGAAAATCCTTGTATTCTATACTGAAACATATTAAAAATCGTTAACGCTTAGAATGAATGGCTTCCATTCAACCCTCAAAAGTGGCATTAATTTTTCAAGTGGTAACTGTTGCTCAAGATGCTATTGTGCCTGCACGATAAATGTTTAATGATTTGGTAGTACATGCATGGCTTAAAATCCATTATTTATTGCACCTTTGCTCGCCTGGCAAAGGTGATGAGTTTAAAGCCCCAGCAGTCATGCAAACACATTTATATGAAACCAATGGCTGATAATAAATTTCCTTACTGTAAATGTCAGTGGGTTTCATGTGTTGCTGACATTACATCTTGTTTGGAAGCTGAAGGCTACACAGTTAGGGGATGCGCCAGATGGTGTCATTAACACGAATGCTGGGACTGTTTACCACTGACATGCGTGTGAGAAATTAAAAGTACGTGACCTATCTTTACACCAACCCAAGTGGGATGTTAACGGTGAGCGGGTGTTAATTACGGTACACTGTCTTTGCCTCCTGCCATCCACTCCAAAGGATTTTAGGGGATTGAAAAAGAAAAAAAAATGTGTTTGAGCAAAAGGAGGAGGATTCGTGTTTGATTTTGTGTTTGCAACGTGAGGCTTCCAGAAAGTCCCACCTGCCATGGCATAGGCATTAACCCTCAAGAGCAGGAATCCAGCTCCCATCAGGACATCTCGGCACAGTGAAGCCTTTGTGCTAATTAATTATAGAGCATTGTTATCACTGTTTGGTTTTGTTTTCAAAACTTTAGGTATACCAAACACTTAACTTTGGGGAGGCGGGAGGAGTTTCCACTAGTCACGCAATTGGTGGGTATTAAATAATGTCAGAATCATCAGGAATTAATTGAAAGAAGGAGAAAGAAACAGGTGGGAATTTTTACAGCAGTCTCTTTCGTGCTGGGGACTCATCATTTCGTAAGAATTAGCGGTGGGACCAAGACCCTTCTCTTTCCTGATCTGATGTGAACTATCTGAGCAGCTGAGCTGGCCCGGCACCTTCTGTTAAGATGAATCTCTCACTTCTGTTCCCAAGAGCCACCCCCATTTATTGTATTTCCCCTCCCTTCCTGTTGAGGTTTCTGCTTAGCTGCCTGCCAACCTCTCTTTTCATTTCAATTTAAAAGGAAGGTGGATTTGTCTTATTCCTCGCTCCACATCCTTCAAGATGAACCAAGAGGCAATTCCATTGATTCTGACCAAATTCCTTTGAACTTCATTTGTAGCCTTAGTGTACTCCATAGAGTTTCCAGAAAAGCCCATTCTTTGAAAAACACCCATTGTACATTGCTCATACGGTAGCCCGAGTGAGCCTTTTGGTATGCAAGTCACGTGAAAGAGAATCCAAACCATTGTTCGCACTGAGATGAAAGAAGGAACCCTGATTTCTTGAAACAGAATTGGAGATACAGTTGGATGTCAAGAGAAACACCGAGGCTGATTGAAAAGAAACGATCACTGTGCACAGAGGCACACACTAGATCTTAAACTCAGTCACGTGTGGTAGCCTGTTCACTGGACTTGCGAGTGTGTGTTGGAACACATCCAGGAGCAAACCTAAAGAAATGCTGAAGTATAGCAAGATTCAAAACAAAACAAAACCACCTGGGACAGCATTCGCTTCGACAGAAATTCTCAGTATAGGAGCAGTTCTCCAGGGCTGTCATTTTCCTAGCTGATCCCCTGGGCCTGAACCCAGCAGTGCAGGGTTGCTCACCCAGCTTGCACCAAATGGCTCATTCTCTGCAGGAATAAGAGTGTTCGTTTCACTCCGGGTTCAGAGATGTGCCAAATACTGGCTAATGGGAGGTGGTGAAGCACACCCAGTTGGCCCTCAGCCTCCCCTCCCTTCTTCTGCCTTGACCCCTGCTCCTTTCCTCCCTCGAGTCTCCTTCTGTGGTTGCTTCCTGCATTTCCAAACATGCCGATTCTGCCTCCCATCCAAGACCTCATCTGTAAACCTATGCATAGAGACTAACTGACCTGCATGTCAGTGTTCAGCCTTGGTCTGGCTTGTCCCTTCCACCCAGTGAGTTCTCGCCTTTGTCTGCCTGCAAATATTCTGTTGGTTTTTTTGCAAATCCAGCTCAGCTGTCACTTTCCCTGGGAATCCTTCCCTGACTTTTCCTGCCATCCTGGGCCAGCTGACTCCAGGGCTTCGCAGCTGAGTCCAGAACTGCATCCAGAGCATGGTCTGCCTAATCGGCAGACCCGCCATCCCAGGAGCTAAATGAGCATTTGTTCCTGTAATCCTGTGCATTTTCAAGTCACTCATTACACAGCAGTAGCTTCCCGATACACTGCCCCTCCCCCACATACTCCATCCTCACCTGCTACAGCAAAAGCTATGCCTCATTCACAGCTCAGCTCTTAGGCCATTGCTTACTATGTGCAGATGGTGTAGTTAGCTGATGGGTTAAGTTAACAGTTTGATGATAAGGTCTGTGAAGAGGTTTTTCACATGGCCACATATGCAGTCCACATTTGGTGTGGGAGGTCCTTCCGTCTATGTGTGACTTTTATTGGTTAATGAATAAAGAACTGCTTTGAGCCTATGGCAGGGAAGAACAGAACTAGGTGGGGAAAGCTAGGCTGTATGCTGGGAGGAAGAAGGGTGGAGTCAGAGAGATGCCACGGAGCCACCGCTGGAGATAGACTTGCTGAAACTTTAGCCGGAAAGCCACAGCCCCATGGTGACACACAGATTACTAGCAATGGGTTAAACTAAGATGTAAGAGTTAGCCAGTAAGAAGTTAGAGCTAATGAGCCAAGCAGTGATTTAATGAATACAGTTTCTGTGTGATTATATCGGTTCTAGGTGGCCGGGGAGCCAACAAGCGCCCTCCTACTACCCAATTGGCTTCATATGTGCTCACCATTCCACCAACCAGTTAGAATGGCTTTGTCGCTAGCTCTGACAAAAGCAGGCCCCAAATGGAGTCACTTACATTAACATTTCAAAGTATCAAACAAAGACCTAGGTTGCTTGTTTATAAGTTCCAACCTTTTGAAAAATCAGTTGAGAGATCCAACCTTTTGAAAAATCAGTTGAGAGATGATAGCTAACTCCCATTGAGATGACAGGATTTTGCCTCCATCCCTATAAAGGTAGTGACTTTGAAAAGACGAATTTCAGTCCCATTCCCAACCACCTGGGAAACAAGAAGGACTGGAGGGTGATGTCAGCCACCAGCAGTCAGTGGTTTAGTCAGCCCTGCCTCCCTGATGAAGCAGTCTTAAAAACCCAAGTGTTTAGAAGCCAAGTGTTTTGGAGCACCTCCACAGGGGGATGCAGGGAATGCAGCAGATCTGGAGGAGCCTGTGGAAGCCTCAAGACCCTTGTTGTGCTCAGTGTATCTGGCCAGGTCTGCGTTCTGTCATTTTATGGTAAACTCACTACCCGGTAAAAAAAGGGTTTCTGTTAAGTTCTCTGAGCCACCTCAGAAGGGCCATAGGAATCTCCAGCTTACAGACAGTCAGAAGCCTGGTGACAAACAAGACTTGTCATTAGCAACTAAAGTGCAGCTGGGTGCAGGCTGTGAAGCTGGGCCCAAGAAGAGGATATGAGAACTGAACCAAACTTGAGGTCACTCAGGTGGGGAGTTCCTTGATATGGTCAGCATTGCATGTGTTTGGAGTCAAGGATTCTGTGTGAGAGAAAGGGCATGGAGATGAGGTTTGCAGAGGCAGACTAGTTGTTTTTCCCTGATTTGAATGAGCTTTAGATATCCAGACACAAATGTCATCCTTTTGGAAGAGCACAGTTTAGTAGGAAGAATGTGTTCAATCTCTTTTGAAGTTGTTTCTAACTTCTGAGGCCGCATTCTCGTTTGAAGTGCTAATATGGGCAGTTGTTTCATAGGCATAAAGACTTGAGAATGATTAGGTAGCCACATGCTAAGTCAGCAAGTTTTTGCTTTTTAAGAGATATACCTGGGAGCAGGTGAGATGGCTCAGCAGATCAAGACTCTTCTGGGTGAGCCAGACAGCCTGAGTCCAATCCCCAGGACACATCTGGTTGAACTGACTGCTACATATGTGCTGTGGCAGGTGTGCACCTACGCACATGCACGCACACACACGTACACACAGAGACACGTACACACTCAAATGCATGGAGGGGTGAGTTTAAAATGTTTTAATTATGGTGTTTTATAAAAAAGGTAAATTGATACATATGGAATACAGCAGTCAAGCTGTAGGGCGCACTTTTAGGGTGATGCAAATCCAATGCTGGGTTTTGTAAGAGGCTTTCCTGCCATGGATTCATCTTATTGCTGCCTTTCACAGTGTGTTCCTTCCAGGGAAGTCATTTCTCCAGTTTGTGCTTGGCATCAATGATGGTAAGATCAAGCATTCCCAGTATCAACCCCCCACCCCCCGCCCAGACCCGCTTCTGTGGGAGTGTTGGTGTGACTCAAAGGACATGGCTACGCCCTTGACACTGTTTGAGGCAGGAGAGAGGAAACTGGAGCTGCTCAGGATTTTCCTGATGCAGACACTAACATGCTGCACAGTGGGGGTTGATGGTTTTGAGCACTGGCTAGAAGCCAACAGTGAGTCTCCTTTGCAAGTGTTTGTGTATTGTACAAAAACCTGTCATGTTTTTAACAGCTATATGAGTTACTTGTTCAGGATGCTATTTAATTTAAAAAAGTGAATTAACCCCTAATCATATCAAGTCCAAGACATCATCCATTTGCAAGATACAACTTTATTTCATGTACCGTGCAGGAAAAAAATGTGGCCAATTAAACTATGACACAACGTCTGAACACAAGTCCAGAACAGCACACGTTATCAGTCATGGAAGCCCTTGCTTGAAACTTCTCTCATCTCTTCCTCGATGAGAGGCTATTTATATTATCTTTAAGTGCATTATTTTTGAGGCGATGGGAAGAATATTCTACATGAGTTTCAATAACAAAGTATAACACAACTTCATCTACTTTTGAGTATCATCTTTTATTTTGCTCCTAAAATCACACTCAGTAGTTGCACTGCAAGAAAATGCAAAATGACCTCCATTCCTCCAATAAGCAATATTTGCTTCATTGATAGCAAATTTGTAGCCTGCTGCTCGGTCTCTGGCCTTTATGGAAACACAGTATTTGTTTGTTTCAGTGTCAAAACATGCTATAATCCTTGAGAAGACATTATCAGAAGTCACTAAGCTCAAAATACTGTATACCTAGCACACAGCTCTTGTGAAGTGGTAATTGAAATTGCCCTAGAACTAACAAAAACAGCCATGCCACCATGGCTGCCTGTTTCACTGTGATTGTCAGGTGAGACTGACTGCAGGTGATCTCAGGAGTGCTCACCTAGAAAACACGTGTAAACTAGAACTGACCAAACCACCGCAGCCGCTCCATTCAACTCACAAAACAGCTTTCTGATAGAAAATGGCTACAAATCATCCAGTCAATAAACAAGCAAATGAATAGAGCAAGCGGTTCTTAAAAGAGAAACAGAAGCCAGAGGGCAGTGGCGCACACCTTTAATCCCAGCACTCAGGAGGCAGAAACAGGCAGATCTCTGTGAGTTCGAGGCCATCCCGGTCTACAGAGTGAGTTCCAGGACAGGCACCAAAGTTACACAGAGAAACCCTGTCTCAAAAAACAAAACAACAACAACAAAAACAGAAACGGCCAATAAAAACATGAGAAAAAAATGTTCAACAGCCTTAGACATCAGGGGAATGCAAAATCAAACTTCTTTGAAACTTCCTCAGCCCAGTCAGAATGGCTGCAAATGACAAATGCCAACAAATGCTAACGGGGCTGTGGAGACAGGAGGACCATTAGTTACGGCTGGTGAGAACGCAAGCTGGTTTGGTCATTATTCCTCAGAAATCTGAAAATAGAACTACCACGCAATCCAGCTATGCAGTCTGGGCATATAGCCAAACAAATCGATGTCAGCACACTATGGGCATACTTACACACCCATGTTTACTGTACACTGTGCACAGCAGCTCAGTTATGGAGTCAGCCTGGACACTCATCCACAGATGAGATGGATAAAGAAAACGTGGTATATAAACGCACAGAGTTTAACTCAGGTGCAAAGAAGGATTAAATTATGTCATCTACAGGTAAAAGAAGGGAATTGGAGATCTTCATGTTAACCAAAACAAAACAGACCCAACTATCACTTGTTTTCCATGTGGAATCTAGATACCTATGTGATGTACACATAAATGGGATGCTAACCTAGAGGATAGATTGTGTGGGGAGGAAGGTGTCTAAAGGGAAGGCACACAAGAGAGGATAATGAGAGAGAAGCAAAAAGGTAAGTATCGCATTCTCTGTCATATAACGAACCTAGATTTATATGTATACAAACACATGGCATGAAACAGAGAAGGACTTTTGTGGGGGAGGAGAATGGGGATCAGCAGGAAGGGGGAACAAGAGAGGGTGTTGGGAGAGCAAATCTGAACAATTTTATATATATATGTATTAAAAACGTCACCATCCCCTTATTTTGTACACTTAGAAAAATATTTAAAAATAAAAAATAGAATGCAGGAAACCTAAAGGAAAGACTGGTTATAAGTCAAGTCTGCAAAAATGATGATAATGGACAAGTGGGAAATAAGGGTACAAGAAAGGCTGGGACAGATGGAGTAGAAAAGAAAAAAGTGAAAGCTGAAAATTGATTAAAGAAACTTAAGGGACTTTAGTAAAGACTACAGTTGCCTTGCCACACCCTACCCTCTCTACCCCCTCCCCCAGCCTTAGTAATACCATGGCAATCATATACCAGGCAACGGTGCTGCCTGAATGAGAACACGATGTGTGGGTCTCTAGCATCCACCTGGACCAACTTGCAGATAGAAGTCATGCAATAAGAGAGTAAGTTGTACAGAGACAAACCTGGGGCTGCATGCTTTCAGATTTCCATTCTGCATAAGTGATAAATCATCTTCCATCCTCTCTAGGCTGTTTGGAGTTAGGTTTGTGCATTATGTGATTCGAGGGTAACTGTAATGGGTACAGGAATCTTTCTTCAGCAAGGATGCATACCGTTCATGAGAATAGCACAGAAATCCATTGAGCTCCCACTCCTTGCTGGAATAATGTGAAGACTAAAGGAATTAGAGGTGTGATAGTTCCTTAAATGAGAAGTCATCCTGGGTAATGTGACTAATATTTTGCGGAGGCAATAACAGTGGTAGGCTCCCTTCATGAATATTTAATGAGAGCTGTGGATTGAATGTGAAATGTTCTTGCACAGTCTCCTGGGTTTGAATACTTGGCCCCAATCTGGGACAGTTGTTGCAAGAAGTTGTGGGGCCATTTAGGAGGTGGGACAGAGCTTCCTCCTCCTTCCTCTGCCTCCTTCAGCAAATCCTACCAGCGTGCGCCACCACAACTGGCTTGCCTTACCACAACCCGGAGAGATGGCTCAACGGTTAAGAGCACTGCCTGCTCTTCCACAGGTTCTGAGTTCAATTCCCAGCAACCACACCATGGCTCACAACCATCTGTAATAAGATCTGGTGCCCTCTTGAGGAAGAGACCTGGTCAGTCGTCCTCATCAACTTAGACGATGAAACCCAATATGGACAAGTTCAACAGAACCGCCATATACGGGCTGCCCATGCATGCCTCAGCATTGCCAGGGCATAAATGTCATTCATTCATAGAGCTTCATGGGTTCTAGCTTGGCCAGGTTCTAGCTCAAGCTTTTCCTACAGTATAACCAGCTGCCTCAAGCTCCTGCTACCACACAGTGAGCTGTTTTCAATGCCATGCCTTCCCTGCCATGATGGACCATATACTCTGCACCCCGAGTCAACTTAAGCTCTCTCTCCCCTATGTAGTTTCAGTCAGGCACTCAGTGGGCACTTCGATGTGCCTGGTACGGGGGAGGGGAAATGGCAATGAGCAAGCCCTGCAGTGGCTGAGGTTCATTCTTGGCCCACATATTACAGTTTCACGTGTGCTTTTCTAGTGTCAATCAGGAAGCCTGATTGAGAGGATCCCTGAGTCACTGTTGCCCTCAAAAGATATTAGTAGCACAGTTTGCCTTTTTAAATGAAACCTCCATGCTGCAGAATTGTTTGGAGCCTTGCCAACCAAGAGAAAAATTAAGAGAATGCTTTACAATATTGTCTCTACAGATTTCCTATGCTCTGCCAGACTAAGGTGTTGGCATTCATATCTGCCTTTGAATTTTTAAGGATAATCTTACATAAGTGACCTTGTGGAACTAACTGTTTGTTGTGCCTGTGGAAGGCACTTCCGTTGATTGCTTCTAAGTGGCCACACATTTTATTTATTTGGTGAAACTGTAATACTTTCCCCTAAAGGGGTCCCACTCATGAACTGTGAACTTTGAAACGTACACTGACATTTGCAGCACCGTCAATCTGTCACCGTTTGTTTTATTCAATTTGTGAGAGCAGAGGATTTCTCAACAACAAGACAGCAAGGGAGGGGAAACCGCATGCGCAAAGCAAAAGCAGGCTGGTTAGGGCTTTCAGAAGTCTCGTTCCTGGTGGGTTAGGCTCTGCATCCTCCATTTTGTGCGTAGACTGAGGTCCCTTTGAAGTCTCAGAAGCTTTCTGTAACACAAAGCTGCATCCATACGGGCACGGGCTGAAAGCTGAGCCTTTCGTTTTGCCCTTTAAGAATGTGTATTTCGGAGATTTGCCTTTCATACAGCAGTGTGGAGAGATGCGCAATTTTACCTTGTGTAACATCTTTGCCTGCAAAGTGCCAAGTGCTTGAAGACTTTTTTTTTTTTTAATGAATAGTCTAGATGTCTGCCTGCTGAGGAAGCAGGGACGAGTGTGATTTATTTCCATTTTACACCTAAACAAACTAAGGAAAAGAGGCTTAGAACCTCAACCAGGGGGTAAAAAAAGAAGGAAGAAAGAAAGGAAGGAAGGAAGAAAGGAAGAAAGGAAGGGAAGAAAAAAGAAAGTAAGAAGCCTAACTCAGGCTAGACTGATGGTACCCAGTCTATTCCAGCAGCTGATTATAACTTCAAAAAAAAAATGCCCTCAGAAAGAACAGAATCCAAGACATTGCCACCTTGTGTTTATTATGTTGTGCTGTTTATAGTTATGTTAGCTGCTTTCTAGTTTACTGGCTTTATTTATAAGGTTAGTAACTTCAGACGTTGGGTCTCTCTTTAAAAATAGTCTTGTTATTACTGTGGTGGGTGCACACGTGCTACAACTCTGTGACGTCAGTTTCCTGCTCCCACCTTTATGTGGGTTCTGGGGATCAAACTCGGGGGACCAGGCTTTGCATCAAGTCCTTTGACTCACAGAGCCCTGGATCTATTTTTAGAATAGATTTCCAGTAATGTTTTGTCACTGTTATGACTCAATTCAAGTGCAATAAAGACACAAACTTAAATAGGAAAACAGAATCCAGGTCTGTATAATCCGGTAAAATTCTATTTGACCAATGCTTTATACACATAGGACAAGTAACACATGTGTAAAATTCAGTATCATCATATCAGAAAAAATTAAACCTAAACATTTCTAAACATTTCCAGTTATTTGTTTAGTCATTTTGGTAACTAAAACTAACCAAAAAGAACTAACCAAAACAATTCTGAACAATTATGTCAACGCTCCTTTAAAGGGGGCTGAGGGCTGGGGAGATAACTTAGTTGGTAGAGGGCTTGCTTGCCTTGTAAGCATCAGTCCCTAAGTGCAATCCCCAGAACCTATGTTTAAAAAGTCAAGCACTGGGCTAGAGAGATGACTCAGCAGTTTAGAGCACAGTTTACTCTTGCAAAGGACCGGAGTGAGATTCCTAGCACACATATGTTGGTTTACAGCAAACTGTAACACCTGTTCTAGGGTATATGATGCCCTTTGGCCTCCACAAGCACCACGCATGTACCTGGTACACCTACATGCAGGCCAAACACTAATACATGTAAAGAAAGGAAAATAAATCTAAAAAAAAAAAATTGCCAAGCATGGTGTTACGTGGTTACAATCCCAGTACTAGGGAGGCAGAGACTGGTAGATCTGAGGTTCACAGCCAACCAGTCTAGCCTACTTGATGAGCTTCAGGTCAGTGAGAGAACTTGTCTCAAACAAAACAAACAAAGTAAAAGAAAATAAAAAAATAATCTCACAAGGTGGATGAAACCAAGGAAGCAAACCTGAGGTGGCCTTCTTACCCCTGCCCCCAGTACACACACACACACACACACACACACACACACACACACACACACCATGTAATGAAAAAAAAACACAACTAAAATTTTAAAATTCTTCCTGGTGACTTATGCTCACAGCACAGGAAATGAAAATTCTCTTTCCAATTTCTTATCAGCCCTTCTCAGTTCCTACCTTACCTGGGTTGTATGTTTTCTTGCCCTCCCAAGCCTTCAAATTCAGCTCGGGAACATCTCAACGGGATCTCCCCTATTATCACTTCCTTTTCTACTTCAGGGATGACTTTCTACTTCAGGGATGAAATTTAAAGTTTACGTTTTAACATCATTACCAAAGGTCAATGTCAATTTTAAAGGCCATTTAACTTTAAAGGGTTAGTGCATATATTATGGCCTGTGGTTAGTCCCTCGTGCCGAAGGGAACCAGACTTTTGTCTAAGATTTTAACTCAGCACCATTAGAAAAACAGAATCAGAGCCATCACGAGATGATGCAGAGAGAAGCATCTGACTTTCCACCCATCCCGTCACTGTGTTATGTACATAATGAGCTCGCAGTCCCTCTGCTTATTCTTGAAACGTTTTGATTATAAGGCACGTTTAATTTCTGTGTTTGAAATATGAGCAAAGGGCTGGGGTGTAGCTGAGCTTCTAAGAGCGCTTGTCTGGCGCGCACAGACTTGAGTTGTCCTGAGTCCGACATAAAGATGGCTGTACCGGCGCACACCTGCGATCCCAGCGCTTGGGAAGAGAAGACAGGAGAACAGAAGTTCAAGAACTTCCTTGTCTGTCTGCGTAGCAAATTTGTAGCCAGTCTGGGCTACATGAGACTATATTAAAAATAAAGTAATAAGTAAAACCAGTATCAATAGATGACTTTCATTTGCATTTTATTGTTAAGGTAATTAGGCCCCAATAGACCTTCCACTCATGAGGCATTTTTTTTTTTTTGGTAGATGCTCAGGGTGGAAAAAAAAACACACACAAGAACACACACACCAGCAGGCATGGTTCAGAGGGCCTTCCCTGTCTGTTTTTTTCTGGTTCTTTTGAGAAATGCTCTTGCTGTGTAGTCCAGACTGGCCTGGAACCCGTGGCCATCTGCCTTGCCTGGCCGTACCTGTTTTCTTACATAACAGTTTGAAGAAGCATAAAGGAACGATTCTAAATAAAAGCCTGCTCTGTGCTTATAAGAAAAACATGCCCTTTAAAAGCAGCAGCAGCAGCAGCCTTCTCTTGCACTTGTCACCGAGTGAGGCTTGTCTGCTGGGCAGAAGAAAAATCTGGAGGTATTTGTAACTGCATCTACTAATTTAAAAATGATGGCTCCCACCACCTTCATCCTATCTGACAATGGGTGTGTTTTTAAGCAAAACTGGAGACAAAATTGGGTTTACAGGAGGACCCTTGTGATACATGTTCACTCTTCTGAGACACTGCCCCTCCCTGGTACTGATCACTAACTCTTGACACCCCAAAGCCACTCTGTATATTTAGTAGTTAGAAGATGATTTCTGAGGCTTGGCAGCTGTTGGTGTTACCACTATTGTGCAGGAAACAAAAGCCATTCTGCTCATCCCGCCTGCCTTTGTATCTGTGATACTGGAGCTGTTTCATGAATGATGTCTAATTCTTTAGCAGGGAATTTCATTACTGCCCATGGTTCGGCGATAGTTTACACTTCCCACGGTGGAAGAGAATATCTGAGCCTACCTGCTAATGGGAGGAAGCTGGGCTTTTGACCTCCATTAAGATGCTTGTATTTTAAGTCTGTTAATTAGACCTGCGATGAGATGCCATCATAATAACCTCTGTATTTCCTACCTTCTCTACTCTGAACCACTAAAGCCGAGACTGGCTAAGTGGACCTGTAGTCTGCTTGTCTCAGAAATTAAGCTGAGTACCAGAGGCCAGGGCATATGGAACCCTGGAACAGCCACACAAGCCAGCATGCTTGGTGTCTTGCATAACTGATATGTATTTGAAGAACATGTATTCTCTATTATTTATGTAGAAAATCTATCAACCTAGGAAGTTTTTATTTGCATATGCAAGCAAAAATGGCTTAAATGGTTAAGGAAATGCAGTGAGCGGTGTCCTTACCACCTTTCATCCCTTCCTAGACCATGCCCTTTGCTATGTGACTTAGGGTTCTTCCATTCGAGGTGAGTGACCTTCTGGAGTGTTGGACTCCAGCATATGATTTGTTTTGGCTGGAAACAGGAAGCAGCTCAGATCTTTGCCTGCCTTTCTCACAGGTCTACCATTGCTACTATAGGCGTAAGCCCCAGTTATGTCTTATCAGAAGTGGTGTGGAGTAGAGAATAAGGTAACCATTTTGGGTTCACATCTGCAACTTGTGAAGTTATACAACTCTGGGCTTCATTCTGATTAGGTCAACCTGGAGTACATGTTTAATGTGCTAGCCTAATCATTGAGTAAGGAGGAGTTTGGATTATGTAACTTCTCAGTGAGAGGGATATGCCTAACTATCCAAATATCTATCTATCTATCTATCTATCTATCTATCTATCTATCTATCTATCTATCTATCTATCTATCTATTCATCTATCATCTATCTACCTGTTGTAAGAGGCTGCTTGTTTGTTTTCCAGATGCCCAGACTCTCAAAATAATCACATAGAAACTATATTATTTGCAATATTGTTTGGCCAATAGCTTAAGCATATTTCTGGCTAACTCATATCTTAAATTAACCCATCTCCATTAATCAGTGTATTGCCATGAAGCTGTGGCTTACTGGGTAAAGTTCGGGCGCCTGTCTTGGGCGAGACTACAAGGCTTCTCCTGACCCTGTCTTCTTTCTTCCAGCATTCAGTTTGGTTTTCTCCACCTAGCTCTACTCTACCCTATCAGGCCAAGCCAGTTTCTTTATTCATTAACCAATAAACACAACACATAGACAGAAGGACTTACCACATCATCTCCCCTTTTCTGTTTAAATAAAAAGGAAGGCTTTAACTTTAACATACTAAAATTACATATAACAAAACAGTTATCAAGCAACAATTATAGCCACAATATTTATGTCTACTTTATCTTTCATCATAACTATATATAATAAAGGAAAACTGTAACTATATATTCTTCAACTCCACCAAAGACTCCAGAAGGATATAATATTACCTAAGTAAACAGGAAGTGCATTGTAAGCAACTTCCAAAACTCTAGAATTGACAGAGACATCTCGCTGCCTAGACAGTCACCCAAAGTTCTTCTGTACTGTTGGGGCACCTGTCTTCAGCCTACTGGCCTATAGTATCCAGCAGACTTTTCAATGAAGCATGAAATTTCAAAGACAGTTCCGCCTATATTGGCAGTTTGTCAGTCATTTTCTTCTGTGTCCTATAGAATGTCTGGCAGACTCTTTCATGAAACAAGAACCCCAAAGGACCAACTCGCCTTTACGCAAGTTCAGTAGTCATCTCTCTGTGGGTCCTGCATGCCCATTTCATACAGTATAGAATCAAGCAGTCCAGGCAAGAGCAGTTTCTTGCCAAATGGCTAGCCAATGCCATAAGGAGCCTCTTTGGTGCCCATCATTCTCTTGAAGTAGATTGGTGCTGCCAGGAGAAGATGTGTCTCATTGTCATGAAAAGTCTAAGTTTCTAAAACATTTTAAGTGCCATATTCTGAAGTTCTCTGAAAGATTTGAAGAATACCTATCAAACTGAAATATATCTCTATATATCTAGAAAACCTAACTAACATGACTACAAACTTAACTATTATAGATGACTCTCTATTAACCTATATTTCTTAATTACACATTACATTTTTAAGTGAACTGCACAAATACAATATCTTACTTAAGAGCAGAAATATACAAATAACAAAATTGACCTTAAATTTGTATCAATATAACAAGATCCATACCAATGCAATTCTCTATAGCATATCCCCCTTTAAATGTAAACAAACATTTATAAACAACATTTGGGAATTTGAGCTAAATTCTCCCCAAACTGCTTCTTGCTTTTTGTTGGGTGAAGTAATTTTGGGGGGTGTTTACAGCGACCTTTCCGAAGGTCTTGGTCCATCAAACCATATTAGTTTGGAATTAATCCACAGGTTCTCATCTTCTGTGGAAACAAAAGCAAAACCTCTTTTCCAAAGCGACATATCTTTAGACTCAAATTTTGAAGACAAGATATCTTTAAAGTATATATGTTGGTTACTTAGCTCCTTCACACTTAAAAAATTCCAAGAAAACAATAATACACATAATCCAGACTCTCTATATATATTCCATCTTTACATGGTTTATTTTTCTTAATCTATTACTTTTTCTACCAGTTTAATATTTATTTTATCATCTTTACTCCTTGACCATGACTGACTGTACTCTTTTATATTATATTTACTGTCTTTTTACTCTTTTTCTTCTCTCTCCCAAGCCTACATACATTTTTTTAAACACACTATGTCTCATTTAGAGGTCTTTTATGTTTGAATCTGTCTTTATTGCATACCTTTAATTCTTTTCTGACCAGGATGGCTTGGGGAGATGCTAGACTGTATATCAAATAGAAGGCTAATTGAAAAGGGGACTCAGCCTGGAGGTGGTGGTGCACACCTTTAATCCCAGCACTTGAGAGACAGAGGCAGACAGATCTCTGTGAGTTCGAGGCCAGGGTGTTCTGCAGAGCTAGTTCCAGGATAGGCACCAAAGCTACAGAGAAACCTTGTCTCGAAAAAAACGAAAAGGAAGGAGGGAGGGAGGGAGGGAGAGAGGGAGGGATGGAGGGAGGGAGGAATTAAGCACTTCTTTAAAAACCTAAGTGGCAGCATTGCTAGGGCAAATATGACCCTGCCTTCTTGCTCTGCCCAATCCAACATGGTGGAAGTCCTTCACTGCCTCTGAGACTGCCGGATGGCATCCATCCTTGCCACCTCAACTCTGATAACCAGTTGGCCCATACTGCCACCAAATAACTTGAAGCAGGCTTCCCAGAAATCCCATTTAAATCTCAGCCTCCTGAAAGAGCCAGAGTTCACACTGGCAGCATGGCCCAGAAAGCTGCTGTTTCAAAACCATGTGGCTTTTTTTTTTGCTACCGCTGAATCAGGAAAACCTCTCTTAAAGGAACTGCAGCATGCCACCAGCAAGCAGAGCCCATCCAAAAAAAAAATGTGGCTAAACTTTGTTTTTTAGTGTCTAGAATTCCTTTCCAAGCCCTCACAGGTTTTATGTGGATTTAGTTACCCACATCGGTACACCAATTATTTTAAGAGGTTGATTGTTCATTTCTTGGCTGCCGAGACTCCTGAAATAGTCACACAGAAACTATATTATTTTCAATACCTTGTGACCAATAGCCTAAGTGTATTTCTGGATAACTCATATCTGAAATTACCTTATCTCCATTAATCAATGTATCTCCCCGAGGCTGTGGCTTACTGGGTGAAGTTCTGGCATCTGTCTCTGGTAAGGCTACATGGCTTCCCCCTGACCCTGCCTTCTTTCTTCCAGCATTTAGTTTAGTTTTCCCCATCTAGCTCTACTCTACCCTATCAGGCCAAGTCAGTTTCTTTATTCATTAACTGATAAAAGCAACACATAGACAGAAGGACTTCCAACATCATCTATCTATCTATCTATCTATCTATCTATCTATCTATCTATCTATCTATCTATCTATCTGGGGCAGACAGACAGACAAAGCTGATCAGTAATCTACATGATGGAGACAGCTGTAGCTGAATCTGACCTACATCATCTCACTCCTTGCTAACTCAGAGTTTTGTAAGCGAGAATAAGGTTTAAGCTAGTGTATTTTGGAGTGATAGGAAGCACTGGGGTGGTAGTGTGTGACTGATACTCATTGCTTATGTGACTGAGGAATCCAAAGGTAGCATGGGCTTCAGAAAGTGGTTGAAAATGATTTCTCTGTGATTCTATTGGAGTCCCAACCCCAGATGCTGTTCTTTATGATGACTTTGCCATTTCAGGCTTCCCATCTGCATATTGGGCTGTGTAGGAAGTAGGAAAGCTTTGACTTCATTCTGAATGGGCCAACTCAGGTCACATGTTTATGCTGGGCCAATTGTAGAGCAGGGGGTTAAGGTTTTATGATTTGTCCATTAGACCCCTTCTTAAGATGGATGTGGATCTAGTCTCTTCCAAAACCCATGGTGTCAATTTAAAGGTGGGGGTAGGGAACAAAACATGCTAAGAGACACTAGCAATGTTAATTATGGAGAGTTTAGATGCTTCCAACTTTGTTTAAAATCCCTTTAGATAATTTTTCTGCCTCCATATTGCTAGGTTGACTAGAACTTCACAGTGGGGTTATCTCCATCTTGGATATTACTTAGTAAATGGCAAAGCCCCTGGCCATGACACCCAAGACACTGATGGGTGAGTAGGATCACAGTTTAAACTAGAACTCTCCCATCAGCTTGCTAGGCTTCCAACTCCTAAGAGCTTGAGATTTTGAGAAAATGAAATGTGGATTTCATTTGCTAAGATGTGAGCTTCTGATCCAGAGAATGAGTTTCCGCTGATTTAATGTTAATATAGTCATTCCACTGACTCTGACCTCCATTGTTTCTTATGAGAAGTCAGTGGTAATTATAATTCTCTAGACACATAGTATCAAATGCCACCAAATCAACCAATAAAAGTGTGCGTTGAATTAAAAATAGAACCAGTGACTTTTAGCATATCATATAATTTTCTTTCAAGAATTATGCCTCCATCTACTAGACACACATTCCCTCTCCATAAAGCCTTTGTTATTGTTCAGCCTCTCCAGGATAAATTAACCAAGCAACTTATCAGGATCATTTTTTTCGCAAATATGGATTTTAAAGGTATCATGGTTACCGTCTGTGCTTCTTAGAGTTCCCCCTGAATCTGAGGCTCCTGGAAGAGTGAACAGCCCTTAGCATTCAACACATTTTTGTCATTCAGCAAATATTGTCGAGGATCTGCTGACTACAAAGTGCTGTCTGTGTTAAATGATATGAAAGGCATGGGGGTGAAAATCCTTGGCTTCAAGTAATATAAAATTTAATTTCACTCAAAACTTTGGACATAAGGAAAGATGGAACCACAGTTCCCAGGGAATAGCTTGGCTGTCTTATAGGATTATTTACCTTGCCATCTCTAATCACTAAGTGCTGTGGGCAAATAATAAAATATTTGCCATATGACAAAAAAATTAAAATCACTCATTTTTGTGACAGAGCTTAGATATTAAGCAAATTACTATATTGTTAGATTTAAAATATTTATTTATTAATTTTTAATGTGTGTGTGTGTGTGTGTGTGTGTGTGTGTGCCTGTGTGAGTGTATGTGCACTGCATGCATGTAGGTTCCCTTGGAGACCAGAAGGCATCTCTCTGGATCTGGAGTGAGAGGTTGTGATTCACCAGACGTGGGTGCTGAGAACTGAACCTCAGTCCACTGGAAGAGCAGCAAGTGCTGTGTGCCTCTGAGCCACTCCCCCAGGACCACATTCCTTTCTTAAAAACACCTGTGTATCTACTTTCCTGTGATCATTTGCACAGCCATTTTTGGGCTTGATTTCCTGCAAAGGGTTAGCTTAGTAATGTCTTGTAATTGTTCACCTGGGGCACTGATTCAGGTACATTTTCCTCAAGTTTCTTTTTCTCTTTGTTTTCTTGCAGTCGAGTTATGCCCTAAACCACACAAACAGAAAATTAACATTAGAACCGAAAGTCAGTGTCAACGCCAGAATCGTTGTGGTTGGCGCATCCAGCGTTGGAATTTCGTTCCTAGAGACACTGGTTTTTTGGTGAGTTCTTTCATTCTGTTTAGTCATTTATCTGTTTATTTTTGAAAATTAAAAATTTTTCTTATAGCTTTTACTTAGTCATTTTTAGTTTTACGGTCGTGTGTGTGCCTGTGTGTGTTTATGTGTGTCACATGCACGCAGGTTTCTGTGGAGACCAGAAGGCATCTGACTCCCTGGATCTAGACGTTGTGACTCACCAGGTGTAGGTGCTGAGAACTGAACCTCAGTCCTCTGGAAGAGCAGCAAGTGCTGTGTGCCTCTGAGCCACTCCCCCAGGACACATGCCTTTCTTAAAAACACCTGTGTATCCCCTTTCCTGTGGCCATTGCATGACCATTTTTCAGTTTGATTTCCCAAAGCCTTGTAATTGTTCAAACAGGGGGGACTTTCTCCCTACTTGAGAAAACACACTTTGGGTTTGTTTGCCAACCCATAGCACAGCTGTGTGGATTCATGAATCAGTGGAACATTCTAGATGTGGGACGGAGGAGGACAAATGATTTGTCCATAGAACTCATTGGATCACAGCTATATTGGCTTTCATGTGTTACCTGTGACTATTTTTGTGCCTCAGTTACAAAGTTGAGTATCCCTAAATCCCACACCAGGCAAGCAGAATCAGAAGCTCTAAAGTGGGTTGGCATGTGAGTCCAAGATTCTACAATGTAACTGGTATACTGTGTATATATTTATCTAGTCTTGGCTAGATCATGCAGGCCTCAAACTCACATAGATCTGCCTCTGTCTCTCAAGTACTGGTACTAAAGGTGTGCACCACCATGCCTAACAACTTTTTATTACATTTATTTATATATGTATAAAAGTTAGAGCCTACCAAGATACATGTGTGTAGCAGGCTTCCTTTTGGGCCACCAACCAGCTCGCAAATCATGACATGGAGACTTAATCTTAGTTATGAATACTCAGCCTTATCTTATGCTTGTCCCACTAGCTTTTATAACTTAAATTAACCTCTTTCTCTTCATCTGCATTTTGCCTTGGGGCTTTTTATCCTTCTTTCATTCTGTATGTCCTATTCCGTGTCTGGCTAGCTGGCAGATGCCCAGCTGGCTGGCCCCAGGCATATCCCTTCTTTCTCCCTCATTCTCTTCTCATTCTCTCCTGTCTCCAGTCTAGATTCCTCCTCCTACTTTATTCTCTCTTCCCGCCAGGTCTGCCTATCCTTCTGTCTATCCTTGCCTAGCTGTTGGCTGTTCAGCTTTTTATTAGATCAATCAGGTGCCTTAGGCAGGCAAAGCAACACATCTTTACACTGTTAAACAAATGCAGCATAAACATATGCAACACAGATTTACAAAGCTAAAGTAAAATTTCACAACATCCACAGCATATGTGTGGAGGTCAGAGGAGAACTTTTTGGAGTTGGTTCTCTCCTTCAACCATGTGGGTCCCAGGTATCTAACTCAGACCATCTACCTTGGGCAGCAAGAACCCCAGCCCTGGGAGCTAGTTTTGACTATGCATCAATGATAGGCATCTAAAAATGGCACAGCATCAGAACTTCTCTTGCAGCCCCATGCCAGACATTAGGTCATAACCCTTGGGGAAAGGCAGGTTCATGTGGCTTCCCATGCTGTGCTCTCAACTGCTGCCTTTTAGAGCCCACTTCCGGATGGGCAGTTGCTAAGGACTCCTGGTTTCACCAGTCTTTCCCCTCTACCTGCTCACTGAATCTCCAAACAGAGGAACCCGGGGTTGAAATCTAAGAACTTGGGTTCCTGCTCTGGCACCATTGGTCCTGACTTGAGAGCCCCATGCTTTCTGACTTCCCTTAGACTGGATTTCTCATCTACTCTTTTAAAAACAAAACAACAGCAGCAAAACTCTTTTTTTCCATTTTAAATTGGCATATAGTGTGTGTACATTTAGTAGATACGGGTGATATTTCAAAACACTGTATAAAACGTAACTAGCACATCTCCCATCTGTCACTTCTTTTGTGTTTGGATCAAAGTCCTTTCTACCAGCTAATTTGAAATATCCAATTAATGGTTACAACTATAGTTATTTAAGTTCTGTGCTCTAGAACATTTGAAACTGTATCTCCTACCAACAGCACAGTTGTGCCTACTAACCCTCCTTCATTTACTCTTAGAAAGGTATCCAGGGTTTTGTTTGCTTATTTGTTTGGTTAGGTTTTTCTTGTTGTTGTTTTGTTCTATTTTTCTTTGGTTGAAAATAGAACTTTTTTATACAATTTATTCTGATTACAGCACCTCCACCAACTCTGAGATCCTCTCCTGCTCCCTTCCCATCCAAATCAAATCCTTTTTGTCTCTCATTAGACAACAACCAGGCATCTAAACAACAATAATATGATAAAACAAAAACAAAACTTAATAGCACAAAATAAACAAGGAAAAAAGTCAAATAAAAAGCACAAAGAATACATGTAGATGTATACACACACAGACACACACACACACACACACACACACACACACTCAGAGATTTGTCACACAGGAATCCCATAAAAACACAAAACTAGAAGCCATAATAAATGCATCAGTTCTGTGGTCATGTCCATACCTTATCTATGTCCATTTTGTCACATCTTCCTATCTCTCTTCCTGCTCTGTATGCCGCTCTGTCACGTAGAATAAATTAACACCTCTTTCCCAGGTGACCTCCCAAATTACAAAGAAGGAGCAGAACAACATTAGCATATCCTGACCACTCGCTTTGGATGGTGTCAGTTTGTCTCACTATCAAAGGGCTAGGCGACCACCTTCTGTGTGGCAGGTGCAAATTGTACCTTGCCAGGTGTCTCAGAATTTTGACCGCCATACAATGTAGAAACATGGTCCTGTATAATATGGCCCTATGTGCAGCCCTGACAGAGGTCCTATCTGTGGTGATTTGAATAGGGTCGTATCTTTGAATGCTTTGTCATTAGCAAGTGATGCTGCTTGAGAGGGATTAGGAGGTGTGACCTTGTGTTGGAGAAAGTGTGTCCCTGAGGCAGGACTTTGGGGTTTCAAAAGCCTAAGCCAGTCCCAGAGTCTCTCTCTTCCTGCTGCCTGCAGATCCAGATGTAGAGCTCTCAGCTTTCTTGTCTGCCCGCATGTCGCCATGCTCCCCATCACGACGATAATAGACTAAACCTCTGAAACTCTATCAAGCCCCAAGCCAATGCTTTATTTTATAAGAGTTGTCATGGCCTTGGTGTCTCTTCACAGCAACAGAATCCCATTATGCCCCATGTCATACAACAGGGCAAAGTGAGATTTATTCCTACTAGCTGGCACAAATACCGGAGAAGCCATTGTCTTTATTTTATTTGTTTGTTTTTAGACGAAATTTCTTTACTAGAAAAACCAAGCTGGCCTTCCTGCATCTGCCTCCCAAATGCTGGGCTTAGTGGTGTGCACCACCCTATCACATATCTGTAAAGAACCTGAGTCTAGAGACTACAGAGACCTGAGTGGAAAGAGGCCATTTCTTCCCTAGAACATTTGTTCGAGGTCACATGAAAAACTCCAGCTGTTGTTCAAAGCTGTGGGAGCTCTAAGGCCAGAGGGAAACAGGAAAATCCAGCTCACTATGACTTCTCTTGAAGCCAACAGCTAGCAGCCCCAGAGGATGAGCGGGACTTCTGGGAAGTTACCTAAGGATACCTCCCTACACCCCAACAAGTGCTCGTGCCTACCAGGAAGATAAGGCAGCACCAGTGAATGACTTGCTCACCTGAAGGCACCTGAACAAGGAAAGAGTCTATTGTTTAACTTTCTAGCCAACGTGGTTGATGTTCAGGAGCGTAACCTCAGTTAACCGGAAGTACTGAAGTTCACAACAGAGTTCACATGTCTCAGCCCTCTGGCCACTTTGCAGTATTTCACAGCAGGGATGAAGCCACGAGGGAAGCTGTGAACGTTCACTTCCCTGTGGCTGCTGTAACTGGGGCATTGGACTCTCCTGCTGGGTCCCTGCGCCCAGGACTCTGAATGACAAAGCCTGAGCAGACCCTATCTGAGTGATGAATAAGTGGGGCGGAGCTTTGAAACTGGGGAAATCAAGAAGTAATTATCAACAGGTCTTAAATCTTAATTTGGTTGTAATACTTATAATGTTCTGCTTAGAATGATTACAGTAAGATATGTACATGTAGTTTTCCTTTTATGGTATCGACTTAGGTTCAATAAAAACAAATCTAAGTTCTGGTGTAAGTACTGGTTGATTAAGTTCCCCAATCAGAATGACCTTTATAAAGCATCCAGAATTCTCTGTCTTCATTACAGAGATTATGTTCACTGGAAGGAGACTGGTATCAGCTTACAGATGTCTAATCCTTGAGAGAGGAAATAGTTTTCTCATTATTTTCTCTAATTATTTTTTAAATTAGCAATAACCATAGTAACTTACTGCATATTTCACTTTACTGGTTTAGTTGCCACTTGAGCTAAATTTACACACAATTTGGCCTGCAATGAAATTGAAGACATTTCGCCAAACGCTACCTACCCATGAGGATTAAATCCACAGTTTAGAAGCAAGATGGGGGAGGGGGGTAGTGAGCCTAGCCTGGACTCGTGAGCTGCTTTGTTAGACCTAACATGTGCTTTTCTGGAAAGTCCACATGAAGTGCAGCGCAGGTGTCCCTTCTTCCAGACCTGGCAGTCCTGTCGTCTCGCGACACAACGGACACTCTTTTGCTCTTCCCTTTCTTCAGTGTAAGAAATGGCAAAGTACAGCTCTCTTCCTTTCAGAGCAGTCGGTGTGCAGTCTCTCTCTGCCCTTGTTATAGGCATCCTCGCCAGTGCCTGGGTGCTGTGAGAGAGCCGACACGGTTTCCTCAAAGTCAGCAGCACCCAGTACGTCCCAGGCCATGGGAGCGTGCAGGAGATTAGGAGGTGAGATTTTAAAAAATAATTTAATGGGTATACTCTTACTACGTTACTCAGCATGGCCTCAGACTTGTGAGTCTCTTTCATCCATCTTCTAATTTGCTAGGGTTGCAGGCATATGCTACCACTCCTGTTTGGGGCTTCTGTTTTTTAATTCTAAAGTTCTGTCTGAACCTTAACTGCAGTCCATCCATGTGTCTGTGGGGACACATCTTTGGTTGTTTGGTCTCAAATCAGTCCTGCATCTTCCCTATGGCATGGCCTCTGATATCACCAATACCAGATGACACGTGGCAAGTGCCTCCCTAGAGGCACAGGCCAGCATCCTAGCCCCTGTATCCCTCCTGGGCCTAGCCTTGTGGCTCCTCCAGCACTGGGCGGAGGAGCTGGAAGCCCTGCTCTTTTGCTCCTTTTGCAGTTGCCAGGAGCCTCAAGAGGGAGGGAGTGCAAGGTCATGCAGTAAAGGCTGGTGCAGGTAATTTGTTTCCTCTCCTAAGTCTTCTACATCTGAGTCCTAAGGGCACTGCAGGGAAACAGCAGAAAAGGAAGCCAAGGAAGGGCCAGTGTTGGCTCCGTCTGTCTAGGTGCTATAACCTTTCCTATCCTCTACTCTGCCAAGGCTGCTCTGTGAGGGTCAACAGTTGACTTAATGGGGAGTACAGTCTGTGTGGAGTGGGGAACATAAAGGAATAAAATGTTGGCTTTTGGTATAAAAGATTAACTGTGGTGTACAAGAATGATTGGGGAAAATCAGGCCTGAAGGCATGTTCTGAGAGTTGTGAGTTATTTTGTGATGCTCAGGACATCCAAGTAATGGTCCTGTGTTCATCCAAGAGCTACAGTTCTGCTGGGATCATGGGCCAGTCACTGCCTGGCTCTTTGGGGGCAGAAAGCTCTTGGCTTGGAACATCTGAGTGTTTTATTTACACTCTTGTCAGCCCTGCTCTTAGTAAGACATCTTTAGAACTTCAACCACTGAGAGTGGAGAATGAACATCATTGGTAGTTAGCCTACCTATACTGTCAATTAGGGTTGAAGCATGTGGCCTCGAGAGCCACCCTGTCCTCATCTCTGCGGATGGAGGGTCACAACATGGGACCCTCAGGTTCTGCTGCTTTAGGCAAGGAACTTGCTGAACCCTAGGGAAGGCTAGAATGAATTCCTGTTCTCGGATTAAAAGGCACATGTTGGTCATCAGGACAACACTAGTTCCAGAAAAGAGCATCGCCTTGAAGCCCAAGATAGTAAGACTAAAAAGAGGTAAAAGCCAGTCCATGTGTCCCAGCCTATAATCACACCACTTAGGCTGAAGCAGGAGGATTGTCAGGAGTTTCAGGCCAGCTAGGGTGACATAGTGAGTTCAGGCCTGAAACACATCACATGACTCTGTCTCCAATGGGGGGCGGGCGAGCACCAGATTTTATCTGTTGTTTGTTTTCACTGATGCTTGAGTTGGGATATAAAGTACTGGCTTCCATTATGCCATTTCATACACTTGTATCAGCCTCCCTTCCTCATACCTGCCCCATGCTGCCATCCCTCGCCCTTCCCCCTCTGACTAGTTCCCTTTTTCTCTCCAAATAGTCTCCTTTCTGCTTTCATTTCACAGGTATGTGCACATACATGTAGATAAATCTAGATTTCACACCGAGAAAAGTGATAGTTTAAGTTTCTTCTCTTCCATTACCTCTCTTTCTTCTCCCCTCCCCTTAAATCCCTTTCTCCCACCTCATAGCTCTCCTGCCTTCGTTTCATGTATAAATGTATGCGTGTGTTTATAAATAAGGGCGCATATATTCTACATATGAGCAAAAATGTGGTATTTGCTTTTCTGAGTTTGGCTTGTATCTGGCTTACCGTGACAATCTTGGCTCCACCTTTTTATCCTGTCCATGACATACTTTCACTCCCCTTTAAGACTGAGTAAAACTCCAGTGCACCTGTCTGCCGCATTCCTCCATTCATCTGTGGATCCGCATCTGGGCTGGCTCCGTGTCCTGGTTGGTATGAGTAAAGGGATGATGGGCATGTGCAGGTGTCTCTGTGCTGTGCTTTTCCTTTGGATAAATAGCCCCAGGTAGAGTATAGCCAGAGCATATGGTAGTTTCTGCTTGAGAAACCTCCATACTGGCTTCCACAGTGGCTGTACCAATTTATGTTCCATCTACAGCAAATAAGGGTTCCTCTTTTCTTGTAACCTCACCATCATCTGTTGCCCTTTCTACTCTTGATGATAGTAGCTCAATGTAGATGCATGTTCAGTGTGGTTTAGTTTGCATTTCCCTGGTTGGCTGAGGATATTGAACACCTTTTCAACTGTTTATTGAACATTTGTATTTCTTTGGAAAACTGTATTTCTATTAATTTGCCCATCTGTTTTTTGAGCTATTTGCAGGTATTTAGGGTTTTTCTAGTTCTTTATGGCTTATAGGTATTAATCTCCTGTCCAATGTGTTGTTGGTAAAGATATTTCTCCCATTCTGCAGGCTGTTTCCTGTGCTGTGTGGAGCTTTTTAATGTCATGGGATCCTATTTGTCAACTCTTGGAATAATTCCTTAGCTACTGGAGTCCTTTCTGAAAAGGCTTCGTCTACAATGACATCTTGACTATTCCACTATGCTTTCTTCCAGCAGTTTTAGGGATTGGAGTGAGCTGCTTTAAATTAAATTTTAGTGCAGGCTGAGCGAGACCTAGTTTCATTCTTCTCTATGTGGATGTCTAATGTTTCCAGACCCATTTCTTGTAGAAGCCATCTTTTCTTCCATGTATATTTTGACTCCCTGTTAAAGCTTGGGTGGTGCTAGCAGCATGGGAATATTCCTCTGGGTCCTCTTTTTAATTGCTATGTGTGTCTGTTTCTGTACCAGGCTCATGCTGTTTGCAGTTCTGTAGCTCTGCAGTATAATCTGAGGCCAGGTTCAAACCTCGCAGCACTGTTCTTCCTGCATTGGGTCTTTGTCTACTCCGGGTCGTTTTGTTCTTTCTAGGATTTTCTTTTTATTCTTCTCTCATATGTTACATCCCAACCACAATTTCCCTTCACTCCCCTCCCCCCAGTCTCTCCTCCCACCTCCCCTTTCCCCCAGACCTAACCCCCTCCATCTCCCCTCCAAAAGGAGCAGGCTTCCCAGGGCCCAGGAACATTAACCAAACACAGTATAACAAGCTACAATAAAACCAGATATATACCATCACAGCAAGGCTGGATGGGGCAACCCAGTAGGAGGAAAAGAGTCCCCTAAGTAAGCAAAAGAGTCAGTGACTACCCTCGCTCCCACAGTTAGGAATCCCACAAAAAACCAAGCTACTCACCCCTAACATATATGAAAAGGACCTAGTTGAGACCCCTACAGTCTCCCTTATCTCTGAGAGCTCCCACAAGTCCCCATCAGTTGATTCTGTGCAGGGCCATATTCTCGTAGTGTCCCTGACCTGTCTGGTTCTGGTTTCTCCAATCCTTTCTCCCCCTGCTCCACAGGACTCCCCGAGCTCTGCCTAATGTTTGACTGTGGAACTCTGCATCTGCTCCCATCAGTTGCTGGATGAAGCCTCTCTGGTCTCTTTGACAAGAATTCTGCTAGGCTCTGGTCCCAGAACACTCTGCAGGCGGCACAAACTGTAGATTGAAGGTTTTGTGGCTGTCTTCCTAGGAATTTTAGGATTGTTTATCTGGTTCTGTGAAGAATGTTGGGATTTTGATGGGAAGTGTGTTGAATCTGTAGAATTGCAGATATATATATATATATATCTCCCAATTCTGCCAATGTGCATGGATAGTCTCTTGATCTTCTGGTGTCTTCAATTTCCTTCTTCAGTGTTTTAACCTTTCTGTTTAAAACATCAGCTCAGTGGTGGTTCAGAATGCTTCTACATAAGCATGAGGATCTGAATTCAAAACCCAGAATCCATGTAAAAAGCCAGATGCAGTATTATGGGCCTGTGTATCAGCATTGTGGGGAGGGGCAAAGACAGGAAGACTCCTGGGGTTTGGATCCACCAGCCCAGCACCAGACTCATTGAGAAATTGTCTCAGGGGAATACCATGGAGAATGATAGAACACAACAGTGCACATCTTCTCTGGCCTCTGAGTACACACAACTATGTGCATACACCATACACACCTGCCCATACACATACATACATATATACATATGCAAACACACACACACATTAAATAAAATTGAAGATTTTATTGCTGAGGTCTTTGACTTCCTGGGGTATTTATTTTTAAGATATTGTGAATGGCTATTTTCCTTCCTCACTTCTTTCTTGGCGGCTTCATTCCTGGTATATAGGAAGACTACTGATTTTTGTATGTAGATTTTGTATTCTGCTAATTTGCTGAAAGTGTTCCTTAGATCTAAGAATTTCCCGGTGGAGTCTTTAGGATCTTTTAAGTACAGAATTATATTATCTTCAAATTGGGATAGTTTGGCTTTTTGTTATTTCTATTGCTTTTTTTTCTAATTCTCATCTTGCTCTAATTAATACTTTATGCACTATATTGGATAAGAGTAGAAAAGAAAAACATGTCATGTTTCTGATTTAAGGCTTTCATTTCTTTCTTCATGCAGACCTGTGTTGGCTGTAGGCTTATTAGACACAGCCTACGTTCTGCTGAGGTTTATTCCTTCTATCCCTAGTTTCTCTACGACTTTTATCATGGAGGAATGTTGAACTTGGCCAAAGGTCCTTTATGCATCTATTGATGCTAATCATGTGATTTATGTCTTTAAGTGTTTTTATGTGTGGCCATTGATTTGTATGTGCTGAACTGTATTTGTATCTCTGGAATGAAACTAACTTGGTCATGATGTATATCTTCTTAGTATGTTCTTGAATTTGGCTTGCAAATATTGAGAATTTTTGCATCTGTGTTGTGTCTTCTTAGATTGTTCCCTTTTGTTAATATTAGGCTGGTACAAAAGTGGTTACAGTTTTTGCACTATTGAAAGTTCTTCATTTGATATTGGAATAAATTCTTAAGTGATTTTGGTTACATTATACATCACTCTCATGAGCTTTTCTGACTTTATTTTTGCTAATAATGTATTACTTTCTGTTTATTTCATATTTATTTTATACTATGAAAATGATTTTAAACTAAAAGCAAATTTGAACTGCTTTCTTTTTTGTTTGTTTTTGTTTTTTGTTTTATTTTGTCTTATTTTCTTTTTAAGACAGGGTTTCTCTGTGTTACAGCTCTGGCTGTCCTGGAATTCACTTTGTAGATCAGGCTGGCCTCGAACTCACAGAGATCTGCCTGCCTCTGCCTCCCAAGTGCTGGGATTAAAGGCGTGTTCCACCACAACATGGCTTTAAACTGTCTTCTTCCTTGAGTTCAAAATGGGTCTTAAAGCAACAGAGACAACTCATGTTGATACTGCATTTAGCACAGGAACTACCAATGAACAGGCAGCGCAATGGTTCTGGAAGAGCTGCAAAGGAAGATGAGCATAGTGGCCACCAGCGGAAGTTGACTGTGGCCAACTGAGAGCAGTTATTGAAGCTGATTCTCTTATTACTGACTGCGAAGTTGACAAAGAACTCAGTATAGGCCGTACAATGTCTGTCTGGCACTTGAAGCAAATTAGAAAAGTGGGAAAACTCAGTGAGTGCGTGCCTCATGAGCTGACTTCAATTTTTTTTTTCCAGACTGTCATTTTGAACAGTCGTCTTGTCCTATGCTATAGAACAGCAATGAACTATCTTTCAGTTGGATTGTGATTTGTGTCAGGAACTAGATCATATATGACCACTGGCTCAGTTCAGTGCTTGAACAAAGAGGAAGCTTCAGAGCCCTTCTCAGAGCCAAATGTGAAGCAAACGATGGCATTGGACACTGTTTGGTGTCTATTGCCCTTCTGATTCACTGCAGCCTTCAGGCACCGTTTAAACCATAACATCTGAGAAGTGTGCTCAGCAAGTCAATGAGATGCACTGAAGATGGCATCGCCTGCAGCCAGTGTTGGTTAACAGACGGGGCCCAGTTTTCCTCCACGATTCCCAATCACACATGGCATGGCCACACTTCGAAAGGTGAATGAGTTGGGCCACCCGGTCTTGCCTCATCAACCATATTCACCGGGACGTCCACCAGCCACTTCCTCAAGCTTTCTGCATGGGAAAATGTTTTCACCGCCAGAAAGATACAGGAAATGCTTGAGGAGTTCCTCAAATCCTGAATCATGGGTTTTTACACTACAGGAATACAACAACAACAACAAAACACACCTTATTTCTCATGGCAAAACTGTCTCGATTACAATGGTTCCTGTTTCAGTTAATGGAGATATGGTTAAGCCTCGTCATAATGATTTAACATTCATGGCTGAAACCACAGTTCATTTGTCACACACCTATTATTCAGTGACCCTCACTATGTCTTCTGAATAACTGTGATTGGAAGTCTACCTTATGAATCATCCAAATAGTCGCATTACGCTGGCTTATTTGCATTTTCTATTTGCTTGGTAAACAGACTTTTATTGCTCGTCCTGTGTGCCTACTATAGTCCAGCTGAACTCCTTAGATGCAATGCTTTGAATATATTGGGTTTTCTAAAATCATGTTTACAAAGGCCTATGGAAATGTTCTGCCAATGCAGGGCACAGAAACTGGAACTAGCTTTTTACACTTCTCTTGTTTTTCTATTACTTTTGTCCACAGCCTAGTCTGTGGTGGCATGGGTGTCATCTATAAGCTCATTAGATGTGGCAGCCCAAGACACTGCTCCACAGAATCCCAATTCAGTGTATTTTCTCCTACTGTCGTTCAGAAGAGTGTCGTTTTCACTATCCTGTGGGCAGAATCCCAGAGTTGAAGTAGTTACTACTCTATTCTGTTCCATTATGGCTATCTCTATGCTTCTGTGTCTCATGATATTTTCTTGTACTGAACAATTCCTGTTTCTCTATTAATTTCAAACCCTTCTTATATCAGTTCCAAGGCAAAATAAATCTCTTGACGAGCCTAAGATGGTAGTAGAAAACTGTAAAAATGATCCATGGGATAATATTGACTGGAAACAGCCTTGAAAAGTGTCCCCGGGACCCTCTGTGTATTGTGGTTCACAAGAGGCACTCGTAGGCACCATAAAGCCCATACTGTCCCGTCTAGTACTAATACTGAGAAAAGTTTGCTCAAAAATGACCAAGCCAATCATGGCGATGCACACCTTTGGTCCCAACACTCAGGGCAGAAGTAGGAAGATCTCTGAGTTCCAGGCCAGTCAGGGTTACAGAGTGAGACACTTTCCCAAAACATACAAGCAACAACAACAAAACAGAAACAAAAACAAAACCCCATCAATGAACAGAGCTTCGGGCTCCCTAGTTAAGATATGACTCCTTCATTTGGTTGAGCAAACTGAGGCAAAGAATAGAATAGAACCAGGAAGTTGTATAGCTCTGACTCCGAGTGACCATAACCCTGTTATCAGGTCCCACAGTTCCACTCAGTATCCGGCCCAGCTGTGGGCACTGGCAGCAGCCAGCCTAGGGCCAGTAGCTTAATTACACTCTTTATCTTTATGTTTGTCTGAGGACATCTGAAATCTTCAGTGTGGCCTGCCACTAATTAGGTGACTCATAATAGTCAGTACTTGCTTGCTGAGCTCAGAGCCAACCCCCATGAGCAAACTGATTGTGACTGGGTCTCTGTCACAGGAGCTAGAGGGTGTGTGCCCCCTGGTTGCTTTGTTCACACCAGGGCCCAAGCAGCATGAAGGCATGTTCATGTCCCCTTCCCTGGAGCCTGGGGAACAAGCAGCCACTTGAGACAGATGGTGGGGCAGGTAGTGTCCTGCTGTGTTGTAGTGTCGGAGCCACAGAGGGATCACCAGGGACCCATACCAAGGTCAGGCTGGTGGCTCCGCATGGGAGGAGCTGCAGTGGGGAGATCATGCTAAGCACAGAGGCTCAGCCTCCTGCGCTCCCACTCCCACCGTCCAGCAGAATGACTAGACATTGATCCACCAGAAAAGAATGAGCTGGGACACCTGGCCCACAGATCATAACCAGGCTTCCTAATCCTATTCCAGTATATAAATGTAATTAGTATTAAATGAAACTATCTTCATTTGCTAAAGTTATTATTCCTGCTCCTTTCAGAAGTATTCCCCATCTTTTAATACCAAGTTTACACACTCTTAGAACTAGCCCCCATGCGATATTTTTTAGTCAATATTATGCCTTTCTTGAGGGCAGGGGTTAGCTTATCATCATTTTCATAGGTTCTTGATGTTTCTTTGGAGTTAAGGGTGCTAGGTATAAGGTATACTCTTCAAGATCCCACAAAATGCAGACCAGGTACCCAGGAACTGAGTCCTATCTCGGCCTAATTCTGCTATTGGATACTTTTAAAATAATAACATTGCCCCCATCTTGGTTTATGTTCCTTCAAAATGAGCTGAAAACCAAAAACTATGGTGTAGTTTGGGGATAGTCTGGGAACTGTCTGACAAGATGGCACTTAGACGAAGGAGGGGCGAGGGCGGCCCTTGCCAAGCATAGTTGTCAGATGGCTATTGAGTAGCAGGGTAGCTGAGGCCCCCATCCTGGTAGGGCTCTTGGAGAGAGACAACTGAAAATGGTCCTTCTGTGAGGTGAGGACACCCTAGCATCATCGCCCTACCCCCATCCTACTTGATGATTGGTACCCTGGACTGTTCTTCCAGCATCCTCCTTCAGCTCCCATGTTTCGAGGATGCTTTTTGGTAGACAGGGGCGGGGAATGCTGATAGCTGGCAAACTATTTTCAGGTGACTAGTTGGGCCAAGATGATGTGACCAGACTCCAAATTATTGACTAGAGTACCCCTCATGTTCCTTATTTTCCTCAGCTCATTACCTATGTTGTATCAATATTCTTACAATTGCTCGTTCTAAAACATATGAGCCCAGACAAAGTAAAACAGAAAAGCAAGGGTTTGGCAAAGAGGACTTTGTGCCACCCTTGTGGTCTAAAGAGTTCCCTACTTGTCCCCCTTTACAAGGTCACAAGAAATATTTACTAGGATTAAAAAAGATGTATTGACAAATATGGTCCGTTACTTCTTTGTGTGAGAGGTCAATGCTATGACCTCCTGCTCAGCACCTTCAATAATTCCTAGAGTCTGTATGAGGTGTAGATCCTCAAGTCTGTCAGGACTGAGTCAGAAACATGTAGGGAAATCTGAAGGTCACTCCGTTTTGAGAACTGCTTACTCGGGAAGTCTGTGAAAGAGCCAGCACTCTCTACAGCTCATGCAGTCGTCCAGAAGGGCTGGCCAGTGTCTGCTGAGGTCTTTATCCTGATGCAAGCTGAATGACATCCCCCAGGGTTCCGGGGGAAATAAGGAGCTGTCAGACTGGGCTCTGTTAGCACTTGACATTGGACAAAATTTGAAGGAGAGGCACAGAAAGATCCTGCCTGTAAACACAGGCATGGGAGCCCTCAGTAGAAGAGACAGTGGAGAGCTCATCACAGTCTCATCACTATGACAAAATGCTTGAGAAAGATCTGGAAAAGAGGACAGGTTTCTTTTGACTTGACGTTTCAGAGGTTCGAGTCCCTGGTCTCTTGACTTTATCACTTTGAGCCTTGGTGAGGACAGTGTCATGGAAGGGAGCTTGTGGTGGCACAGGTGTCCAGGAAGCAAAGAAAAGGAAAAAGGGCTATTGTCTAACTCCCAAAAGCTCGTTACTTAGGGTCCAGTCAGTCTTCCTTCCTTCTTCGTCTTCCTCCATCCACCCTCCTTCCCTCCCTTTTGTCTTTCTTCCCTCCCTTCCTCCTTCCCACCTTCCTTTCCCACCTCCTTATGATTTCGCCCCCTCCTTGTAGTACCTCAGGTTGGAGAGCAAACCTTCAGCATGTGCCCCCTGTGGGGGACATTTTAGATCTAAACTGCAGCCAGTGGCTGTCCTCTCTGGATGGCGGGACTTCTGTGAGCCACTGCGTGTAATCCCGACCAGACTAGACCATCTCATGAGAAAAATGACTCTGAAGACCATATCTATCTCTAACTATGTACTTAGAAGATAATTCCTTTCAAAGAAATAATCCAAAATTAATTCATTAATTAATTCAAAATTTGAGTTTTCTTATTTTATTTCAACAATGTGTGATGGAGAAAATGCTGTGGATGATTCCTAGACCTGGGGTTAATGTTGAGTGATCTTTCTAGAAGCTCCAGACTGTAGAAGCTCCAGACCGTGCATAGGTGAGCCATTTGGGTGGGGGTGAGGAGAGCTATAGAAATAGAGTTTCTGGACCTCTAATTCCTGGCGTTATAATTCAGTGCGGCTGGAGTGGATTCCAGGGATATGTGTTTGACAGACTCCAGATAATTCCACAATGCAGCTGGGTTAGGAACCATTTATGTAGACATTTCCTCAAAGTTGACAGATCAAGCTAGAAGGGAACTATTTCCCCCCTGTAATTGTTCATTGTAGGTAAACTAGTTTATGGGTTTGTTTTCTAAACCACATTTTCTAATTCTCAGGAAATAATATAACTTCTAACTTCCATCATTACTTTAGTGCCTACCAAGCCTAATTATCATGCCATCATTGACATTATGGAGCTGAAGTCATTATCCCAGTTCCAGTATTTACATATAAATTGGACCTAGTAGAGAGCATTTTGCAAAAGCCACATGCTGAACGGATCACCAGTTAAGAATGGAGCCCAAGAAGTAACTGCCAAGCATGAGGAAGCCAGCCCATATGGTGTTAATAAAGCCTTGCTAATGGCCACTACTGCCCAAAATATGAACCTTTCTTCATCATCAGAAGTGATATCACTGGTTCTTCTAGTCCCATAATGCTCTGCTTTTGGTCGTGTGCGTCTGATTGATTTGTGCCTTATGTTTTGTGTACAGAGCTTTTCTCATTTCTCTTACTGTTGTCATCTTGGTATTTATAGCTTGTATTTATTTAATATATATAAACATGTACTCAAAGCATGAGTACATTGTATGAGACCATTATTAATCATTTCTTATAAAATGTAAGGAAAAACTCAAATTCAGTTCATTTTAATCTGTTTTGCTGGAACCCCCAAATTTTATTCTCATCATTTTCCAAACGTAATTTTTTTGTCCAGTAAAAATAAATGAGTTAGGATTGAGCACAGGTACACAAACATCCCATCTAACGTCCTGACTCTCCAGATGTTCCCCACAGACCGTGGCTTTGGCCATCATGCCCCTTCCCTGACAGATCCATGGGGACTTCAGAGCACACCCAGGTCACATCTGGGAGATGGCTGGGCTCACGGTAGGCTTGTGAGAACAGCCTGCGGTCTCCTTTCCCCAGAGTCCATCACAGTTGCTGCAGGGACTAGGGAGATGGGAGTTTTGGTTCACTACCCACGGTGGACTGAGGCAAGGTTGTCCCCAATACTAGAGAGTAGAGTTGGGAAAGTTTCAGCCTCTGCGTCACCCCACAAACCCTCCCCTTCTACACGACCTACAAACACTACAATTTTCTGCATTTGTTTCTGCTCCACCCAGGCTCCTCTGGCTATCAAAATATGCCCAAGCAAATGTACAGACAGTTGTCTGCTCTTTTCTTGTCCCATATCTACAATTATTTATTTACAAATCTTTTATTGCCGATATTTTTGCACTACCTTTCTGTATTAATTATCTCTATCTATTTGAGCACTCAACTTATACTTTTACACCTGTGGTGCCTTGCTAATCCTGGGTGTCTATCACGTGACCTTCCTCATCCAAGTCATCCATCCGATCCTGCTCCATGGTGTGGTGCCATTTGTTGTAGCCCGCGGCAGGGCAACAGCATCAGCCAAGTCCCACCCAGTTTGTTTGTCTGTACTTGGGGGGAAGCATGAGGATTAAGAAGTGGCAGGTAGAAAAACCAGAAGTACAAAAGAAAAGACAGAAACACACATAGCATCAGGAGGGAAATTCAGTGAATGCTGAAAATTGCGCGTGTTTATTTTCCTTGTGCTTATATACCCCAATCCAAAAGGTGGGGGGAGACGCCAAAGGACGGCTTTAGCACGATACAAGAAATAAACAAAGCAATTACCTGTTTCAATACTTGAAGCATCAAACAACTATTTCCTAAGTTAAGTACGCTGTTGTTTAGATAGGACATGTAAACGAACACACTGTAGACCAAGCATCCTGTAGGCAGCCACTCCCAGGTCAAACTTCCTGTCTTAAAAATGAAGGAACAGGAATAGACTTGGAGTCTCTGATCTTTGGTCAAGGTGGAATGGATCTACTTCTGTGGGCCATATTAATACTCAAAAGTCCAAGTACCCACACCCAAGATGAGGGTGTCTTGTTTGTAGCCACACCTTAAGTCAGCCCTGCTGTCAATAACTTTGAAAGAGCAAGAGCAGCTCAAACTCTCTAACCTTTAACCATCTGTGGGCCCTCGCGTTCTACATGTGCTCAAAGCCCTTTACTCAGCCCCATTTGGCTCTTTCTTTGGTCTCCCCTGATGGTCAGAATTTGCCATTACTGACAGCTCTGTGGCTATGGATGCAGCCAGTGGTATTTTTACTAGCTGGACAAAAATGAAGCAAATATCTTGAGATGTATCAAAAAGTCTCTCGTGGTCTAAACATAACAACAACAACAACACACACACACACACACACACACACACACACACACACACACATGAACCACTGAAAAGTTAATCTTTTTCAGGGAAAAACTGGTAGATTTTCTTACTCTGCCCTTTGCTTATAACAGATCTTTGCATGGACTTTTTTCCTACACATTTGTCTTCTAATTGTGGAAATTCACAATAATCCCCACCCTTTACCTCCCATCTGTAGCATTTAACCATTAATTGTGTGCGATTATCTTACATCTTTAATATGGAGTTACATCTGAGTTGTTCTTTGACTTGTAAAATAGCCAGTCCGGTCTCATATCTGTGTTGAGCTAGGACTTACTGTCATCTGGAAAATATTTTTGTCACTGTCTTGGACAATTCTGAACGCAGAGGTTTTAGTAAATTAAATTGAAACATTTAGATGGATGTGAGGTAATTATTTTTTTTCCTCTACATTATCTGTTTGTTCAAATAGAAGCATTAATAAAGCCAGTTAATTAAATCACTTGCCTTGGCTGGCTGCCTTTGTCATGCCACACACACAAAATCAGCAAAAAATATAAAAATTAATGAGTGAGTGACTAACAGATTGAAAAGCAACATGAAAAGTTCTATGTGTCCTTTTCCTGCTCACAATAAATTGGCGGTGCGTTCCTCTTTATTTGCGGGATAAGGATGTTTAGACCTAATTTTGTAGCTGTCCTTCTGAAACTCGGAATGAAACCCAATACCTTTTACTTATTTCCCTGGATACTCTAATCCCTCCCTGCTTTACAAGTATCTTTGAGCTGTTTCCTCCCTTTGTATCCACGGCAACGAGAAATCCCCACTGGAATTATCTGCTGCAAAAATACAGGTGCATTCGTGTAAGGTTTCATTGGCCTGCGCACTTAACTTGAACTTTTCCCCCCTCACAATATGGTGACCTTTGATTTTGGAGCAGAGGGCTAGCAATGCTGTTAGATATTGTTGATATACATTAAGCCAACACCAGTAAATCTGAGACCCAGGTCTTTTCTGGGACTCTGCTATTTGTGCCATTTCCTGTGGTGCTTGCTCCAAAGCCAAGCTGCACCCAGTGACATTCTGCTCTGTATGCAGGAACTTTCTGAATATTCATACATAAGCAAATGTGAACTCTGAAGCATTTCATCTCAATATTTCATCCCCAGCACTATAAACCTTGCAATTGAACTAAATCAAATCAAGTATTCAGATGTTGCTGTACCCAGATTGCATAGAAAACTACCAGAGCAAGATATGAAGTCGGAGGGAACGCATGAAAATGCTGGTGTGTTTCTGTATGCAGACACAAAAGGGCAGGAAGCGTAAGTGAGCAGTGAGAAGATTGATGTTACAAAGAACTAAATGGAAGGTTGGGTTAGTCCTTGACCGTAAAGACTTACATATCATGCTAGTGAGCCTGGACTGATCCTGGCAATGAAACAGTTGCTATCCATTGAAAATGTTTTGTCTGAACATCCTTGGGTACCATCTCCTTTCATTTGCACAGCTCCCTTAAGACCCATTAGGTTCTGTCACTCCAATTTATAGGTAAAAAGGTTAAACAACCTGCCTGAGGTCAAGAAGACAGCACTAAGGGTCCAGCTAAGACAGTGTCACTCTCAAGCCCATGTGTGCTCTTTACTTCTCAACGCTGTTGCTACCAAGGTAATGTGTGAAGGTTGGACTCTCAAACCCAGAAGCCCTGAAATATGATTTAATATAAAAATATGTTTCCAATAGCTGTGTGGATGGTCAGTTATCACAGTGTGTTGTGAGACTGGCAGACGGGGGCCTTCAAGAATACAGATCAGGTGAAAAATGAGCAGACACAGTAACTGACCTGGGAAGTGGGAATGGCGACAGGAAATCAAAGATGAGCTTTCGAATTTCTAGCATGAGAGATGGTGAGTTGGTCGTGACTTTTACAGAGAAAGGAATGGGGCGGGAACTGCCAAGAGCTCTGTTTGACTGCATATTTGATCTGGAATGCCCTGGAGCATCCTGATTTGTACTTGCTGAATTTGGGATGACCCTGGAGCATTTAGAAATTAGATCTATAGCTCAGAAGAAACATTAAAGCATAGTCAAGTGCATTGTGGGAAATAGGTAAGATGGTAGTGGATGAAATCACCTGGGGAAGTTGGCATGAAGCCTGAGATGGCTGATGGGAAATAAATGTACGAATGAGGGAGAGCTAGTTATTAGATATGTCATGTGAGACAGCTTTCAGGCAGTAGAGTGTGGCCACGGCTCCTTCGGATCATCTGCATAGCTCCCCCTCTTGTCCCACTGTCCCAATGTCCCTTCTGCCTCCATCCTCTGGGCTCAAGACTGCAAAGGCACACCCTGTCTTGCTAGTCTCTGCATGACTCTCTATCCCTTTCAGCTCCCATAATCCTGTGCAAGCCTTCCTTTTGTTTTGTGAGACTTTGTGGAATATGTCGTGTGTTTTTTGCCAAAATTCCTGGTTCATCGGGTTCTTTTTTTTTTTTTGTCCTCACCGCATGCTTCCTTCACAAGCTGATGTGAGTCCAAGTCAAGACTGCTGTTTGCCCCCCAGGATTCATTCTGTCCTGTGTGCTTAGTGATAGCATTCAGGGCACTATGGTTCCTAGGGGGAAGAAATAATCACTATGTTTCATGAAAACCCGTGGTTTCCAACTTCCTTTGCTGAGACATGTGGCAGTGGCAGGGAGCTCTGCTAATATATGCAGAAATGTCACACGGGACTGCCTGATAGGCTCTTTAATACATTGTCCTTCCGGCTGTTAAATGATGTAGGAAGCCATTGATTTGGGACAGGCTGCTGCACTGGGCCAACCCAAACCAACGTGAGTTCAGTCGTAGTAAAGGTAGGGTTCCGGAGGCTCGCCAGCCAGCTGACGTGTGCTTGTCTAACCTGCGTCGACTAAGCTGTTTTCTATACGTCTCTTCTGGTTCTCTTCAAATGCAGTCTGTCACCATTGTTCCCAGGCACTGCTCTAGTTTCTGGGTGCTGCCCACTTGGCACATCATTTTTTTTTCTTGGCGTACATGAACTGTACTTGATATAATTGGCTTGAGGAATTCTGCCTTTTAACACCACATTTCCCTCCTTCTGCCCATAATATTAACGCAATGGGTGGAGGGAGCCCCAAGAGCTACTGTGGATCTAGGCTGACTTTGAGAATAGATCCACGCATGAAGAAGCAGAGAAATGGAGCCATGTTCCCATGGGCTCCGAGGAGCCAACTTCGTCAGCACTGGTTTGGCATACTGAACATCATAAATCAGATGTCGCAGGCGTTTGATGAGGAGACGGGGATCACTGGCAGACAGGCACCGGAAGATGTTCTTGTGGTGCAAGAAGGGAAAGGTGGGAAGTCAATGGCATCTGTGAGCTTTTTATATGATGCAGGAGTCATGCTAAATGGAGAACGAGGACAGGAGAATGGGCAAGAGATGGCAGGGCTGGATGACTAGATAAAGGGCCAGGACAGTCACAGGGAGGAATGCAAGAGGAATTTCACTATGATGGAAGAAAAGCAAGAAAAACTGTTTCTTTTAAATAAACACAATGCAAGAAATCTTGCCCACTCCCAAAAATCTGTACTGTGTAATTATAGATAATGTTGAAGAAGAGGAAGAGGAGAAGACAGAGGAGGAAGAAGGAAGAAGAAATGAAGAAGAGGCAAAAACAACAAAATCATCCTTTGTCCTTTGGGAACATTCTTTTATCTTTTGAGAAAAAAATTACTTGTGGGATAATTCACGATAACATAATGTGGTAATTTGGCAATTTAAAAGTCATTTGATCCATATAGGGAGTGGTTTTGTAGTAGAAGATAAAGCTGCATAATCATTAAGCCTTCCGTCTACATGGAGATGTAAAAAGGACCCGTGCGTAGCTCTTACTAGTACAATATAAAGTACATTTTGTTCACAGAGGCTCCAGAGCCAGAGTAAACTTTAACTGTCTGTGGGTGTAAACACACAGCTATCATTTGTGTTTTCCATGGGACAGTTAATAATCCAGGGCCTGTCACTGGTGTGTGCTTGCAGACTGGCAGCCCAAGTAGGCAGCTTAACTGTGGCCTTTATGCTCTTTGAAGGTAGTCAGATTTTTTTTCTTCCTCTTGTTAGAGGATAAGACATGCTTGGTTTTCTCCATATTAAATAGGAATATTCGTTCGTAAGTGATAGCTATCCCTAGAGACTTGAGAGCAAAACCTTCCATAACATTTAGCTGTCAGGTTCAGCTGAATGTATTGCATGGCACCCCCAACCCCACCCTGCTCTGTGCCCGCACCCAGACTCCTGTCCTTAGAGCTACTTAACGGACTGCCAGTAAACTGGTAGCATTTCCAGCTGGAAAATCTCCAACCTCCTCTTGAGAAAGGAAGGCAGGTGTTTTCCTCTGGCCCGGTGAAGGTCTTCTTTTTGGCATTTGATTGATTGAAAGGGGCCATGTAAACCAAGAAGAGATGGAGGGGGTGACAAATGTCTTTCTCCTTAAGTGAGGCTCCTGTGATAAGCTCTCACCATAATATTTTGCTGACTATGCAGAGGGCAGATTGCAGCAGGAGTGTGTGAAATACTGAACGGCAGCTGGAGGGCGAACCCTAAGCATGCGAGTTCATGGAAACTTCTGCTGGTGCGGGGCAATCTCCTGAAGCCACCTCCAGGGAGGGGGCCCAGCTGGGGAAAGGTAGAGGGAATGCGGCCTGGGGTTGGAAAGCAGGAATTGCTTCTCTGATCCCTGCTGCTTTGGAACATCATGATCTTAAACAAAGTGCTCACCTTTGCCATCCTTCATTTTCTTTCGCATGAAATACACATAGCCTGTGGATTTCTCCAAAGTCCCAGTGTAGATTGTTTTGAAGATTACTCCTGTAATAATGCCTGTGAGTGGCTCAGACTTGAAAAGCATGACGCAAATATAAAGCAGGTTGGCTCTTTGGTTTGGTTTATTGAGAAAGACTGGCCTGGGAGTTATGATCTCCTTGTCTCTGTCTCCCAACCTCTGGAGTTATAGTTGTATGCTGCCATGCTGATATCTGAGAGAATGTGCATTAAAGGAAGCACTCCTTCATTGCCGGTGGGAGTACAAACTGGTACAGTCGCTCTGGATATTAGTATGGCGATTTCTCAGAAAATTAGGAAACAACTTTCCTCAAGACCCAGCAATACCACTTTTGGGTATATACCCAATGGATGCTCAATCATGAGACAAGGACATGTGCTCAACTATGTTCATAGCAGCATTGTTTGTCATAGCCAGAACCTGGAAACAACCTAAATGCCCCTCGATCGAAGAATGGATAAGGAAAATGTGGTACATTGACACAATGGAGTACTACACAGCAGAAAAAAAATAATGACATCTTGAAATTTGCAGGCAAATGGATGGAGCTAGAAAACATCATACTGAGTGAGGTAACACAGATCCAGAAAGACAAATATCATACGTACTCACTCATAAGTGGCTTTTAGACATAAAGGAAAGAAAACCAGTCTACAATTCACGATCCCAGAGAACCTAGACAACAAAGAGAACCCTAAGAGAGACAAACATGGATCTAATCTACATGAGAAATAGAGAAAGACAAGATCTCCCAAGTAAATTGGGAGCATGGGGACCATGGGAGAGGGTAGAAGGGGAGGAGAAAGAAAGAGAGGGGAGTGGAGAAAAATATGTAACTCAATAAAACTCTATAGAATATTCTTCTAGGTGACAGTCTGTTACCCTAACATGGATAACTATATATGTCTGAAAGTGGAAAGACTGGTATTGAACTGTGAGGATTAAATAATCTGGGAAGCCTCTGAGTGATTTCCAATATATCCAATATACAGGACAACATAGCCCACATAGAGATGGGGTTTTCCATCCATATATTCCACCAGTGTCAGTAGAAAACCCTTGGGAGAAAAATTTCACTACACTGAACACACATAGGCTTCATTCTCTAAACAACACAATATACCAGATACTTAACTATTTATTTTGTGTAAGTTGTTATAAGTAATTCTGAGATGATATAGAGTATTCAAGTGGTTATAACTGAACGTTTCTCTCCCACCTGCCAGTTCCCAGGTAATCATCCAGAGGCTTAATATTAATTACAAACTGTTTGGCCTAATAGTTCAGGCTTATTATTAACTAGCTTTTACTTTTAAATGAACCCATAATTTTTACCTATGTTTAGCCACATGGCTTGATATCTTTTCTCAGTACAACATTTTCATCTTGCTTCCTCTGCATCTGGCTAGAGACTCCTAACTCCACCTTCTTTCTCCCTGTATCTCTGCTTGGCTTTCTCACCTAGCTATATTCTGTCCTGCCATAGGCTAAAGCAGCTTTAGTCATCAACCAATAAAGGCAACACATCCCACATCAAGTGGTGGTGTATAGCTTATGTGTGGATGTCACAGCATCATGAATCAGGGACTTAAGCACCTTCAGATTTTGGTGTCCACTGGGGAAGTCCTAGCTCCCAAATTCCAGGGGACTACCCCTATAGTCAAAGGCTAGGTGAGACAACATTAGAGCCAGACAGTGGCCTTACATGGCCATAGAAAACCATTATACCTCAGTTCCACCTGAGAAAATAAAACTAATAATATCACTGACATCATCGTGTGGCCCCGAGGACTCCAGTGGGAAATACATTCAACATGTGTGCCCTGCTGTGGGGGTCAGGAGTCCAGTTTCTCTTAAGTGGGATGACCCTCAAACTTGCCATCAGTTTATGCAAAATTGTCTCCCACCTCCCAATTTTTGCAGTTTATTCTGTTTTACTTTAGGAGAAGCGTTTTTTAAAAACTCAAAGTGTCTGCTATCCACTGGCATGGTCTCTAGGATTCTCTACAGTTAGCCACTTGCGCACTGTCTTCCTTTTTCGTTATGAAGGTTCTATTTGACGATTTGTTTGGAAAGAGCTTCTACTTCCAAAGAAAAAGCCAAGAGTTGAATGATACATGAAGTTCAGCTGAATCGCAGTAAATTTTCATTTACTCATATTTAACATTTTAAAAAGTTGTGTTCTGTTTATTTCTCTTCAGCTCTCACCTGAAGTTCAATAATCTCACCCTGATTTCAACTCACGGACTCCCAGGAAAAAAACTTCTGGGCAGCGAACAAAGGAAGTTCCTAGCAAGCGAGTATGATTCATTTCCTAATTTTCTTCCTAACTCATGTGCACTCTTTTTTATGTTAAATAATAAATTTCAAGGGGGAAAGTGGAGGACCTTTCTCCTAGAGTAGACATTAATTGGGAAACACAAGTTCAAACCCATCAGAGCATGTCTTAGTTTCTATTGCTGTGATAAAACACTATGACTAAAGCAGGCTTGAGGGAGGAAAGGGCTTACACTTCCATAGCACTGTTCACCCTCCAAGGGAGTCAGGACAGGAACTCAAACAGGTTAAGAACCTGGAGGCAGGAGCTGATGCAGAGGAGTGCTGCTTACTGATTTGCTCCTCATGACTTTCTCAGCCTGTTTTCTTATAGAACCCAGGACCAACATCCCAGGAAAAGCACCACCCACCTTGGGCTAAGCTCTCCATTAATCAGTAGTTAAGAAAATGCTCTACAGCTGGATCTTCCGGAGGCATCTTTTCAATCGAGGTTCCCTCCTTTCAGATGACTTCAGCTTGGGTCAAGTTGACATAAAACTGGCAGGATAGTGAGGGAATGGTCCAGTATTTTGTTATCTATGAGGGAGACAGCCTCCCTGGTCTTTGCAGTTGGATGGAGTTCACAAGACCAGCTGCCTCTACATTGGGGTCTGAGAAACAGGACAGAGAAACTGTGGCCGCGAGTCTACCCCTCAGGCAGCAACTCCCACCCACCCCACCAAACCACAGGCACCTGCAGCTGTCCTCACCAGGCCGGGAGAGCTTTGTCTTTCTTGTCCCGGCAGAACCATCATTTGACAACACCTGTTCTTAGAAATGGCATTTCCTTATCACACAGCTTCCACTAATTTGAGTTTCTGGTAGCAAAACGCAGGCTCTCTGCTGGAGAAACGGTCTCCCCGTGTTCAGAGTAGAGAGAAGGAAAGGGCCATCATCCCCTTTCCAGATGGGGTGGTGGCATTGCAGACTCTTTGATGAAGGGACTCATGTTCCTTTTGAAGAAAGACTTGTTTTACCTGTACTGGGAAAATCCTCCCCTTCTTTACAAGCAGAGCCAGGCCTGTTTTCAATTAGCACCTTTCTTTTGTAGTGGTGGGGATACAAACCGGGGACTCAAGTATACTAGGCAAGTGTTTCACAATAAGCTTTTAATCCCACATTTATTAGACCATGCATATGTGTGTGTGTGTGTCTATACACACATATTGGAAGAATGTCATTCAGCACAATGCAAGGATGTGGGATTTGAGCTGGGTGTGTATATGTGTATGCTAATCTAGAACCACCCCTACCACTATAGTCTAGACAAGGGATTTTGTTTCTCTTGGACTTAGGCTTTCTTGATTGTGAAAAGTATATGCTTAGTAAAGTATGCTGAATTTTTGGTTAAAATAAGCTTAACACCAAGTCCTGGCCAGGAAGGGAAGATAGACCCTTGGACATCTCTTTCCCATTTTCATTTTCTCTTTTAATTTCTTAAAGATTTATTTTATCAGCCGGGCAGTGGTGGCGCACGCCTTTAATCCCAGCACTCGGGAGGCAGAGGCAGGCGGATCTCTGTGAGTTCGAGGCCAGCCTGGTCTACAAGAGCTAGTTCCAGGACAGGTTCTAAAGCTACAGAGACACCCTGTCTCGAAAAACCAAAAAAAAAAAAAAAGATTTATTTTATCTTTATGTGTATAGTATTTTACCTATATGTATGTCCGTGTTCCATATGTCTCTGCTGAGCTCAAAAGAGGGTGCCAGGTCCCCTGGAAGCAGAGCTACCAGAGGTTGTGAGCTACCATGTGGGTGCTGGAAACTAAACCCAGGTCCTCTGAAGAGCAACGCTCTTACCTGCTGAGCAAACTCTCCAGTCCTGCTTTCCCATTATGTAAATTACATGATTCCAAAGAAATGCGAATTTAAGTCAGTCAGCTTGGAAGTTTCTGCCCATCTGAAGGTTGAGTGTGACAAAATGAGAAGAATATATCTGATTTTCTTCAGGTGTGACACACATAAGCATGGAGTAGTCTGGTGTCCTTACCTCTACCCTTGTCTCTCTGCCTCTCAACACAGTCCCCAGAACAACACACACATACACACACACAAAAAAAAAAACCAAAACCAAAACCAAAAACAAAAAAAAATAAAAACCTGACTCAGGTGATATCAGCTCCTTGCCTCCTGGAACTCTACTTGTCCAGTAGAGTAGCTACAAACCGCAAGGGGCTGTTTCCATTTAAAATAATTGAAATTAAATGAGTTGAAAATTTCAGCACTCTACTTAGATTTGCCCTATTGGCTCAAACAGCTAGCATGCTGCCATACTGCCTGAATGCTTTTGTCATCACAGAATATTCTGGAATGCAGAAACCCCATAAGGTCTGTCCTTTTTCACTGACTCTATCTTAGTTAAGGTTTCTGTTGCTGTGAAGAAACATCATGACCATGACAGCTCTTACAGAGGGAAACATTTAATTGGGTGGTTTACAATTCGGTTTAGTCCATTATCATCATGGTGTGACATGGTGGCGTGCAGTCAGACATGCTGCTGGAGAAGATGAGGGCCTACATCTTGCCCAGAAAGCAACAGGAAGTGATCTGGGACACTGGGCGTGCTTGAACATATATGAGACCTCAATGCCGACCCTCACAGTGACACACTTCCTCCAACAAAGCCATACCTATTGCAATGGAGCCACACCTCCTAATAGTGCCGCTCCCTATGAGCTTAGGAGGGCCAATTACATCCATACTACCTTAATATCTTTCACTATTTCTGCTCAATTCTCTCCATTCTCTCCAGACTAGCAATCTCAATGTAGCCGAACACAGCAGGCAAACTTTTGCTTTTCTTTTTCTTAAATGTGCCCGCTCCCACAGTCTACCCTCATGCTTCTGTTCATTGGCAACCAGCCAATACATTCAACTAAGCCTTACTCTCTGCTCTGTGTTTTCTGGTTCATGAATCCTCCTAAATATTACAGTTTTCTTTTTAAGGTGGCATCTATTGTCCCCATCCCAAATCCTGCACTCCAGTAGAGCAGGAACTTTACAATGTAGAATAAATGAAAGTCACCTCAGAAGCAGCAGCAAATGTCCTCTCCATAAAGAACGAGACCCACCAGCCAGACCCACCTGGGTGGGACCCTTCGCATCATTGTGTGCTCAGGAACCAGAGGCTGAAGCCGGAACAGGATGCTGTCTTTCAAACAGTTCTCAGATAGGAACTTGTCTGGGATCCTGGTGTTCAATAATAATAAGTTCAAATAACATACATAAATCTAATAATCTAAATTCCTTCTTCTCCACACGACTGTGAACTTGCCTCTAATGCTTTACTCTATTGTTGTTGATGTTTTTTATAAATAGCCATTTTTGTCCTCTCACACACCCCCAACCCCCCTGCCTCCCCTTTCCACCCCCACCCCCATCTAGCCTCTGGTTGAGGTGCTAACGATGTACCTAGGAGGCAGCTGGAAGAAGGTGTGGGAAGGAAGAGGAGCAGGAAGCCGGAGAAAGCCACTAATTGGGCAATCAACCCTGAATAATTGAAAGTTAATTGCCATGGTCCTTCTTCCCAGTGTGTCACAGCTAATCCCCTACAAACCTCAAAGTTTCTTTCTACCTCTGAAGAATTCTGGCTCTTTGAGGCGTGTGTCTGCTCAAACCTAACATTTGCTTCTGTGGAGTGGCTTTTGTTCGTGCACCTAAGGGCTTGGGCTCTCTCTTCCTGTCAGGTTTTGGGCCCATATGATGTTGACAAGAAGGCCACACCTTGTACCCAGGATACCTAAGCTATGCCATCTCCCAGAAATTTCCCCATCATGTTTTTGTTTATTTATTGAGACAGGGTCTCACTGTGGATCCCAGGCAGACCTCAAATGCTCATTCTCCTGCCTCCACCTTCCAAGTGCTGGGAAGGAGGCCTATGCCACTATGTCCAGCTGCTTCTCTGGGTTTTTCTATGAAGATGACTTTCCATTTTTATTTCTGTTTTTGTGCATGCCAGGCAGTTGCTCACCACCGAGCTACACCCCCGGTCCCCTTTCCCGTGATGTTTGAGTTGGTACCCAGCTTGCTTGTGGAAGATGGCCTGTCAGCGGTGTGGCTCTGTGCTTCCTTGTCTCTCTCCAGAGGACCCGTGGCGTGAAGCCATGGGGCAGTCTCTGCTGTGTTGGGGGTCTTTAGCATTTTGCGATAGATAGTTCCACTCATCTGATGGGGACGTTACAGACGGTCCAGAGGAGCAGCATCTGAAATGGAGAGTGTGAGCGTCACAAGGCGCTGTAAACTGAGAAAGTTAGCAGGCTGTGTGAGCATCAGCCACAGTCTCCAGTGCTCCCTTTTGTGTCTCAGCAAACCTTTAAAGCCGAGTGTTCCCGAGCGTCAGCTCCCACTGGACAGAGCTTCAGATTGCAACTGTGAAACATGCATTCTGACATTGCCGACAGTACTGTCCCACCGTCATTAGAAACAGCATTGTCTTAGGTGCCCACAAATTTCCCCAGAGAGCTTTTATCTCTGGGCAAATCCTCCTAAGACTAATCCCCGGGCACTAACTATATTTAATTTTTTTTCTCATCTTGGATGACTTACAGTAGGGACCGCATAGCAAATACAAACAATCCTTTGTGTGTTCCCTCCTGTGCCTGGGTGGAAACACTGGAGTTTCACATATTCCTGTAAAACTGTCAGTTTTTTTTTTTTAAAGAGAATTTCATCTCAGTATCCATTATTTTCCTGTGACAGGCCAGCCCCTTATTTTCCTTTTTTTATTAAGAAGAAATTTTCTTGTTTTTAAGTGTTGTTTCATGGAGAAACACAAAGCCTGGTGCTCCCGTCTCTTTTCACAGGCCCCGTTAACGGGGTCTAATGTGCATCCATTACGAGAATTCTCTTTGTGTAGTGAGACTAGACTCATGTGTGGATCAAAAAGAAAAAATGTCCTCCCATTACCACTTCAGAATCCTGTTTGCCTCCAAAGAGAGTAAACAGGATTATGTATCATTAGTACTATTTAGAATAAGAGCCCTCACATATGCATCGCGCTTCCCCAAACAGCATCTCCCACATTCTCGTGTCCGCTTTTCACAGAGGTGGAGGCACATAGGATGGTCTTATTATCCTATAGTGAGAGGTGAGGAAACAGGGATAAAGGGTCCCTGGGGTCCAGGCTCATTGGCAGAAGAAGAAAGATACAGACCTTGGCACAGTTCTTTCCAGGAAAGATAATGCAGCCTCAATGTAAATTAATTACCCACTGTCCTGCCACTGCAGAGTCTCAGCCTTCAGATCAGGATCACAAGAGGTGAAAGCTTTGAGAAAATTCTATAGAACCCCACCTAAGGAAAAAAAAAACCTCTCTAAGTAAACTCAAATCACAAGAATTCTACTTCTGTTACTTTACAACAGTGTTCAATTGAAACAGAACCAAAAAAGGAGAAAAAGGAAAGGAAGCCGGTTTGGCCTTGTATCCCATAACCCCAGTACTCTCACCCACCTTAGGCTGATGTATGTAAAAATTCCGTCTCCCCATAAATCACCCCTGCCCTTCATACTGGGCTCCCAAAACTCCAGGCATTGCACTTGCTGTGAACTTAACTCCCTGACATTTCCCAAAAATGGGTTTTGTCTTTCAGGCACAAGGAATGAGTCTTTTACATCCAATTAGCAAAAAGGAAGGGTCTTCCACATCTTTGGAATCTGACACCTGCCTTTGAGGGTCCCGCCCAGTGTCATAGTCCTTCTTCTACATTCCTTTGAAGTCTGTGGCCAGTAGGACAATTCAAGAGTTCAAGTAGATTTTCGATCACCCTGAAATAGGGGCAGGGAATCCAAGTGATCTCACATACACAGTCATGCACCGTTCCCTCGCGAACCAGCCCAAACCAGGTGGAATAACTGAGCTTTAATAGGAGGATGTCAATTTGTGGCTTAAGTGTTTTCAGAAGGAAAAAATAATTCTTTAAGTCTTGGTCCTGGTAAGCTCACAGCGAGAGCACAGACCCAGCTCACTAGGGGACTTGAACCAGCTCGCCAGATGTCTAATTAATGCCCGCTGTCAGCTGCTCAAATGTCACTGATGGAGCATCTTTCTTTGCAGCCACTGTTTTAATGATAAAGATTATGCACTGATGTCGCTGTGCTCCTGGGTTAACATTGTGGTGGGGAGAATGACAGGCATAGACCGAGCAGCCAAGCATGTTGTGGTTTCCAAGAATGAGATTGTGTTCTACGACCACCTCATTCTCTGTACCGGGCAGCAGTACCAGGTAAGCGGCTGGCGCACGCGGATGTGGCAATATGCTTACTGGGGCGCACACTCCCTGAGTAAAGAGCGTCCTGTCTTCCCGCACAGCTGCCACTCTATATTCATCAAAGTGCTCTTCAAGGCCTGCACACATGACCAGAATGGTGTCTGCAAACCCTCCCAGGAAAGCCAAGAAAAACATTCTGTTGAGGAAAAAAAAAATCACAGCTAGTTGGAGAAATGTCATTCCTGAAGCTGTTGTCCCAAAGTCTAACACTTATGGATCATCATAGCAGGCTCCAGACCCAACCAGGCATGCATTTGTGCTAAATTAATTTATGCCTCAAGAGGCTAGCATTTGGCTGGGGCGATGCGCTCACGCGAAAGCATTTCAAACATGTGCACCTTCTGTCAACCCTTATTTTATTTTGTCTCTCAGTTATGAAACTAGGAAATCAGATTGACTAGTTTCCCAGTGACCACGCTTTCTGCCTGAGTGCTCCAGCCACGCTTGACTAAAGCATTGCTAGCTAGGACTGAAGCTGCTTCCTGTCTGAGGACAGCGGATCTTGGGACTCCCACAGTGCCGCGTGCAGTGTTCTTTTGTGTAGTGCGCAGAAACCAGGCGTCTCTCCAGTGAACAGGTTTACTTTATTACTTAAGGATTGGGGGTCTGAAACCCTTTCACCAGTGCTGTGGGTTTGGCAAGGGAGTGGGTGCAGTTCTCTTGCCTTTCAAAGGCAGACAGGAGGCAGCACAGAGGACTCCACAGGTCCTCGGTCTACCCAAGTAGCCTGGGCACCGCTGAGTGCATGTCCTCATCCTTGGCTGCACTTTGAGACCTCCTGAGGTGCTTTCAAAACATATCCACACACGTGTCCCCAGGAATTGCTTCAATTATGCTAGGTTAGGCTGGTCGTGACTATTTTCACTATGCTCCCCAGATGGCTTAAAGCAGAGACTGGAGAATCGCTTCAGCTTTCTTGACATTGAACCCCTTATATGCACCTTACAACAAGACCTCCCAAACTTCTTGGTCACACACTACCCCTGAGCATCCCTTTAAGGCCCAGGCTCTGAGCAGGGACCCTCAGAGTAGGATAGCCTGAGATAAGAGTGTCTAGCAAGCTCCCCGGGGAGGCCAGGGCTGTCATGAATGGACTTCAATTTCAGTGGCTTGGATGGATCTCTTAAAAAAAAAGAGAGAGAGAAGAAAAGAAAAGAAAAAAGAAAAAGAAAAAAAGCTTTTAAGATTTTTAAAAACTAAGACTTATTCTTGAAGGGTAAAAAAAAAATGTCTTCCTGGTTAAAGAATAAAAAGTTACTGGGAAGATGCCTCCTTTTGCTATTTAAGAATTCCTTTGCCTTTTCACTAAACGAGAATGAAATGCAGGATGCCCTGTCGGCCTGTCCCCCCTCACCTGCCCCCTGGTTGCAGCCACTGCCTGCAAGCCCACACTTTGGAAATGGAGCAGAGGACTCAGCCAGCTGCCCAGAGACTCGGGCATCTGCCCATGTGTGCCCAGCTGCCCCTGCAGCTTTCGTCGGCAGCACATTAAGCTCTTGCCCTTTTCACAACAGGAAAAAATGGAATGAAGAAGTGATAAAGGGGAGTTCCAATTTAATTTTTCCAGACGGACATAAAAATCAAAGGTACATAGAGTGATGGAGAAAGGGCAGCTGAATTCATCGGGGACCGTCTAGTTCTTCTGTCTTCCCCGTGTCCTTCGCTCCAGCTCTCTCTCATGGTTTTGCTCCAGATTTGTAAGCCAAATTGAAATGATGACAGTAGAGCTTAAACCGAAAGCAAGAAGACAACATTTCATAGAATGTAATTATAACCCTTAGCCTCTCGTCAGCACACCTCAGTCTAAAACATTCTGGAGTATTTTAAATGTCTAAATATACACCATTTAGGTTTTTTATTCAGAGAATTTGTTCACAAAACAAAAACCCTGAACTGTACTACAGAACAGAGGGTGAGGAGGGCTGGGCTCTCGCCTAGCCTACTCTAACTTGCAAGCCCCCTTTTCTGAGCTCCCCAGTTTGAAACATTCTGACTCTTTGTCATTCGTGACTCTGAGTTCTAAATAGCGCATTTATGGAACCTTTGACCTTGCTCCGTCAATGTCATACATTACCTGTGAACTCTCTGGAAGAAGACTTACTTAACTCATTTTTGGGTTTTTATATTTATTTATTTATTTATTTAGTTTTTCGAGACAGGATTTCTCTGTAGCTTTGGAGCCTGTCCCGGAACAAGCTCTTGTAGACCAGGCTGTGTAACATGAGGGCCTGCTTGTCAGGGTTTCTGTCATGCCTGGTCCCCCAGCCGCTTAGGTCCCAAAGAAAATCACACAGAGAGTCTACATTAGGTTATAAACTGATTGGCCCATTAGCTCAGGTTTCTTATTAGCTCTTGTACCTTATATAGCCCATTATTCTTACCTATGTTAGCCACATGGCTCGGTATCTTTTTTGGCGGGGCAGGTCACATCCTGCTTCTTCGGTGGTCTGGACAGGAGTGGGGAAAGAGCTTCCTTCTTCCCAGAATGCTCCTGTTCTTCTTGCTCCGCCTCTACTTCCTGTCTGGTTGTCCCACCTATACATCCTGGCTAATGGCCAATCAGCGTTTATTTAAAACATGATTGACAGAATACAGACAATTCTCCCACACCAAGGCTGGCCTCAAACTCACAGAGATCCACCTGCCTCTGCCTCCGGAGTTCTGGGATTAAAGGCGTGCCCCACCACTGCCTGGCAATCTAACTCATTTTTAAGACTCTCTACCTCCCTTATCTATACTTTCCATCAATTTAAAAATATTTTTATGTTATGTATGTATCCATGTGTGTGTTTGCATGACCCCCCTTTGTGGAGGCATCTGCAGAGGCAAGAAGAGGGCATCAGATCACCAGGTGCTGGAGTAACAGGTGTCCACTAGTCACCTGATATGAGTTCAGGGATGATGTGTATAGTGATATTTCATTTGTATTTTAATAAATACAGCTTGCCTGAAGTTCAGAGAGTAAAACAGCCTCACTGTTCAGCCTTATAGGCCAGGCAGTGGTGACACACACCTTTAATCCCAGTAGCCACACTAGTTTGCCATAGAAACTGAGTGGTAGTGATGCAACAACCTTAATCCCAGCACTAGAGAGGAATATACGACGGGAGGAGACAGTTCTCACTCAGTCTCATTATGAGATTCCTGGAAGCAGGATCGCTATTTCGAATTGAGGTCGAGGTAAGAGACAATGGCTGGATGTTTTTGCTTTTCTGACCCTCAGGTTGAACCCCAATTTCTGTCTCTGGGTTTTTATTGATCGTGCTATAGATTGGGTGCTGGGAACCAAACTTGGGTCCTGTGGAAGGGGAACAAGTGTTCTTAGCTGCTGAGACATCTCTGCAGCCCATTTCTGTTGGTGAGCACATGCCAGTTGGGAACACCACTCCCAGTTTGCTCCTAGTGAAGTCCCAGGGCCATATGCCTCATGAACCATATGGAGAAGTGGGCGATGCCTTCTCGTGCCCAGCTTTGGGCAACCTCATCAAAAGAGGAATGACAAAACTTGTCAAAGTCAGATGAGTTTGTCTCTGGCCAAGAAAACAAACAAACAAGTAAAAACCAAAACAAAACCGAGGCATGGGCTTCTGAAGGGATGATGGCCACCAAAAGCCAGTAGGTGGGGAGACGAGAGAGACAAAGCTGCAGGAATAGGCTAGGTGTGGCTCAGAATCATGGTGCCTACAGAAGGTACATGCCATCCGGGCTGGGTGAGCAAAAGTGGGTGGCTGAAGGAATGACATGAAGTTTGCAGGCAAATGGATGGAACTGGAAAAAAATCATCCTGAGTGAGGTAACCCAGACCCAGAAAGACGAACGTGGTATGTACATACTGATAGGGGTATTAGCTGTAAAGGATAACCAGACTACAATCCACAGCCCTAGAGATGCTAGATAACAAGGAGGGCCCAAAGAGAGATGCATGGATTTGAAATAAAAGAGATCTCCAAGGTGGGGGAACATAAGAAAAAACATAAAGCAAAGAGTACAAACTTATTGGGAGTTAGGAATATGTACACTGGTGTTCCTCCCAGGAACAGACCCGAGAGGACACTCCTGTGTCAGAAGTGAGCTCCAGTGATGATGGAGGGGAAAGGGGACTCTCTCATCTGAGAACTGGAGTCTGTCTCTCATCTCTGGACAGGCTTGTGACAGGAATTTAAAAATGTTAGCAGAAAACTCTCCTTACCCCAGAAAAGAATCGTTCACTTGATTGATTCCAAGCAAAATCAAAGACTTTTTTTTTTCTTTCATTTAGTTACATTCTGGCAAATGTCAACGAGTGAGGCATTTCTCATTGTTTTGTGAGAATGATGGGGGGCAATGAACAAATTTAAGAAGAAAAATAACAGATTGTCAAATGGTCCCCCTAAAAGGATAAAAATAATGGAGGCATAAACAATCTCCTGTCTGGCACCAAATGACAAAAGAAAGCAGAAGTAACGACGCGGAATTCTCGAGGAAATGTGATAACTTGAGAGCCACACGTCCAGCCAAGTCTCAGACGCCATTCTTTACATGCAAGACCTCAGGAAAATGATCTCTTGTGGGGTTTTGTTCTTTTTGTTTTTTGTTTGTTTGTTTTCTTTAACTTGTACTCCAAATAACAAACAGGGAATTCAGAGTCTTCCAGTCATTAGAGGACACAGATGGCCGCTCAATGGATGATTTCAAGCAGTAATAGAAATAATTTACATTCTGAACATACCTACTAAACAGAAAGCTAATAATCCTCAATGTAAACTAGTGTAATACAGGGAATTGATGGAAAAGAGGTGTGGCTAAGGAGGAGTAGGCACTGTCTTCAAGCACCACAGCCTGGTGGGATCATTTTAGTGGTGGAGTCTGCTGCCAGTTGAGAGGAACTGAGCAAAAGTATGCTGAGGAGCAGCACAAAGAAATTCACCCACCAAACCCTGGACAAGGAAAAGGCGAGAAGAGAAAGGCAAAGGCTGCAGTGGTGAAAGTACAAACCAGAACGACATAAGTGGAAATGCAAGTTGTGATAGAGAATATCACGGTTGCAAACTGATGTAAGACCAAGATCAGGTTTACACGAAATTTGAAATCCGAGAAAAGCATCCAATCAAAATGACTGTATTTTTTAAAAAAAATAAAAATAAAAAGACAGTGAAGGGGTTGGAGACATAGCTCAGTGGTTAAGAGCACTTGCTGCTCTTGCAGAGGATCTGAGTTTAGTTCCCAGCGCTTATATCAGGTGGCTCACAACCATCTGTAACTCCAGCTCCAGGAAATCCAGTGCTGTCTTCTGGTCTCCAAGGGTATCAACACACACATGGCATATACTTACACAGACACACACACTTACACATAAATAAAAATGAAAAAAATGAGTTTTGGAAATATAGCTGTGAGGGGCCAGTGAGGGGCCCGTGAGATGACTCAGTGGATGCAGGCACTTGCCGCCAAGACTGACAGCCTGAACTTGACATCTGGGACCCACATGATGGAAGTAGAAATCTGACTGCTGTAATTTGTCGTCTGATCTCCACAAGTGCCCCACAGCAGGCATGCCCTGTCTAGGAAAAAAAAATGTAAAGTTTTAAGAACTTGAGAGATTGCTTAGTGGCTAAAAGCATGTGCTGCTCTTCCGGGGTACTTAAGTTGGATTCCCAGGACCCATGTTGAGTGACTCACACCTATCTGTAGCTCTAGCTCCAAAGGACCAATGTTTCTGACCTTCGTGGGCACCAACACTTACATACCCCCCCAACACACATGTAAATGTAAAAAATAAATATAAAACATTAAAATACTTTAATGTAAAAATACACAGTGACAGATTATGGAATCAAATCCACAAAAAGCAGCAAAGGAAAGCTGTTGAAAGAGAAGTAGTAATAGAGGGTGAACTTCCTGATGCCAGTGTAGACAGCAGCCCCAAACGCCTTCCCTGCTGAACATGACTATATCAAAGGATACATCACAAAAACAAAAAGTGTTGACAATTTTATTCATTTCCTAGAATTACACTGAGGAAGAGAAAGCTCCTACAGAGGCTTGAAGTCACTGAGATGCTTCGCTATAGGGATGAAGCCTCGGGGTTGACCAGATGACCAGTCAGTGCTCAGCCCCTCCTAAGGTTTCTTTGAAGAATTTAGGTTCATATTTCATGGTCCAGATTTAGGACATCTTCCCAGAAAGACAGAAAATGCTGTGTTATGTCATAGTCTGAAAGTCTGCTTCCAGAAGGAATGCTTGTGCCTGGGAGAAAAGTGTGACTGACCCTGGAATCCTCATCAGGGTGATAATGATCCTTCCGACTATTGAGTGTTCCCTGAGACAATCGGGATGGCTGATGGCAACCCTCGCAGTCCTCGTTATGCCCTCTCTCCTGTTTTTATGAAATGAGTGTAGTCGAGGACTAAGGGGGAGGGAAGGGTGTGATTCATCCAAGGTCTTGTGCTCATTGTCATTGGAGATCCCTTCCTGACTCACATTAGGTCTTCCACTGTGAATCTGCCACACGGTCCACAGAGATCTTCCACCAAAGTTTCAATTTTCCTTTCTCACTTCCCTGGGCTGCTTTTTTGTCTACACGATTTCCACCTGGCAGCCAGAGCGGAGGGCCAGAGGAGTGGCCTACTGAGCAATCTCAAGCAACTGTGCCGTTTTATTTGGCGTTAATAACAGTGTTTGCTTGGTTTTAATTTGAATCAAAAATAAAAAGTCAAGAGTCTACATGTAAATCCAAGGCTTTGACATTTCTTAAGAAATCAGATCTGGCCATCCTGAGCCAGTACTGTGCTCTTGCAGTGACTGGATGGGGCTGAGGTATGGCTGAACTCCTCAGCTAAGGCACAAGACTTCTGGTTGCCAGAGTGTCCTCAGCACGAACGACCAGTGCTGGCCATCATCCCTTATTGTGATTTTATTGTTAATTTTTCTTATTGCAGAGGAAAATTTCTATTTCCATTCATGTTTGTGATAACAGCAAGAGAGCAGAAATAATACAAGGGCAAGGTGTGTGTGTGTGTGTGTGTGTGTGTGTGTGTGTGTGTGTGTGTGTGTGTGTAAGAGAGAAAGAGAGAGAGAGGGAAGGAGAATGAAGTAGAGAATTTCTCTCCTGATAATGTGAACAATGACAGCCTTATACCTTTTATAAGTAAATACTGATCTTCTGTGTTCTCCATGGTCCCTCTGTAGACTTGAACTTCAGCACCTGAAGTAGTGGCTCCTGTGGAAGATAGCTCTATCCTATCTGTCTGTCTGTCTATCTATCTATCTATATCTATATCTATATCTATATCTATATCTATATCTATATCTATATATCTGCTAGATCCAGAGCTCCCCAATCCTCTTAAGGCATTTTATCCTCTGATCCTGGGAGAGTCCCTACAGCTACCCTGTAAAGAACAGAATCTTGTGTGGAGACACTTTTGGAGTCCCAGGACTCAGCTAAAGAAGAGTGTGAAATTCCTTTCTCAAGGTTTTCCCTGGAAACCCAGCTGCTACAGTGTGAGGTGCTCAAGTCCTAAGTGGGTATTCCAAACCACAGGGAGCTGCAGCCTTCAGACGGTTGATCACAGCTTGCTAGTTTAGGGTACTCTGCATATTCTTTGGAGGAGAGAGAAAGGTCCGATCTTTATGTCCAGATGACTCTACTCTTCAAGTCACCATTAGCTGCCAATTCTTCCTAGCCAAGACCCCAGCCATTGGAGCACAGAGAGAAACTGTCCCTTGATTTGTCCCTGTCTGAATGACTTACAAGAACAGTATGGCTCAGAATGTAATAATTGGCTGGTCTCTGCCGCTGAGTTTTGAAATAACGGATGACATAGCATCGGGCAAGCCAAGCAATTCGTTCTAAGAGTTGCCTCAAAGTGGTCATTCTGCTTGCTTATTTGTGTATTTCTTTCCCTCTCTGTTAGAACCGAATTTTATATCTGGGGATAGAAAAGACCATACCAGAGTATGAATATAGACTTTATTTTCTTCCAATCAGGTCACCACTTATTTGACCATTTCTCTGTAATACGCCTCAGGTTCCATGCCCCACAGGGGCTGATATCAACCAACATCTGACGAGCAGAGAAGTTCTGGAGAACAGTAAGCTAAGGTACACTGGGAAGGTTCCGCACAACCTTTTCATTCTCAGTGACGAGGAAGACTGTGTTAAGGCACTCATTTGGATGAGAAGCAACTCCATCCTCACGGAAGGTAAAGTTACTGTAACTGCAGCCTTTCAGAATAGCATTTTATTTTTATAATGAGGCTCATTCTTCATCTAGTTCCAGTGTATAATTAGTGTCTAATTAATTCCAACCAAATCATTCATCTGTCATGCTTTGTTTTCCAGATTAATTTACAACTTGTTGTCATTTTTGGATACCCAGAATGTTTTCTGAGGGAAAGAAAAAGGCTTGAGATAGTTTAATTATCTATAATTATTTTATTACACAAAATGAATATCCGAAAAGCAAAGCATGGCTAAAATCATTAACTAATTAAAGAATAATTTAATAAGCAAACATGTTTAGCAATTATATGGAAAATATGTCTCCCTTTGTGAAGCTGAAAAGAGCCAGGAGGAGGAAGAAAGGCGGGCGTTGGAAGGGCCCTTTTCTTCTTTTCAGGACCCATTGTTCCCTTTCTTGCTGTTGCCTGCACAGTCCTCCCCGTAAATAGACACATTCGAGCTGCAGACCACTTTTTGAACCCAACTGTGAAAGTAAAACATTTGTACAAATGCCTGCGCCACTCAAAAGCATTTCCCAGGCATCTTCTTCACCATTGTTTGGATTTCTTTGAAATTGTTTGACTCGTGAAACAACTAGAACAGAGCCTGGTTGCCCGCATGTTTTTGGCTGAAACCTGGGAGCCAGGAAATGGAAGTGACCATGAATTCAGCCCTTCATCTTCCCTAAGATCAGGTTGAGTTCCATGGCCACCCATGGGGAGAGCCGACATTCTCATCCTCACCGGCAGTTCAGACCAAGGACATAAAGACCCCTAAATGCCCAGAAAGTGGGCATCAAATTGCCAAATTAAATATCTTCATGTGTTAAGTATTACTCCATTCATTAATATAGTTAATTATTATATAGTTCAATGCAATAGAACTAAATACAGTTCCTTCTGACTTTCAGTTAATGACTTAGATCTTTCAAAACTTCTGAGGTTAGTGTATTCAGGGCATGAAACAGATAATGGGGATCGAATGACACACATCCCATTTCCAGATTCTATTTGCTAGTATGATATGAACTATTCATCTCTAAATGTATGAATGAGGTTGTCCTGTAATTTTCTTCAACATGCTTTCCTTGTCAGGTTTTTAGCTTAGGTGAATACTAACACCACAAGGCAATTCTGGCTCTCACCGTGTTTTTAGGGGAGTTGAAATAAAAGTAACCTAAACATTGGATTTGAGTCACCATATGTCCACAGGGATCCGGAACCTCTGCCAGAGGTGGGATCTACACATGAATCCAGCAGGCAGTTTTAAAACCTGTCATAAAACATCTTCAGATTTGTGTCTACATGTGTTTAAACGTGCTTCAGCATCTGACTCTTTTTTTAATAACCATCATAGGTTTAAAAACCTCGAGATTGACCTGTGTAGGCTTCAAGATTTCAAGGGACTGTCCTACCCATGAGTGTTAGTGTGTGGTCATTATAAAGCGCTAGGAAGTAAGTGCCTTAGACTGTGCAGGGGATGCAGTCTGTACTGCAAATATTCATCTCTGAGGCTGCAGCAAGAGAGCAGCCCCAGAAATGCCTGAGCATGGCTGTGTGCCAGGAAACCTTTACAGTACCAGGTAATGAGCCGTGTTTGCTGAATTCTCTTTAATCCATATAACTTGGAACAAATTACATCAAATTATCAGACTCGACGCAGAACATCAACTCCCTAAAAGCAGAAGAGCCAAAGGACACAGTGTGTTTATCCTAGGACTGCAGCTAGTCCTGACAGTGGACGGGGTTTTAACCTTGAACTTTGAGTGTTTGAGGTGATGGGACTACGGAGCATTTTGACCAAGAAATGGGGCCTTTGAGAGCAGCAATGCAAGCTCTTCAGGCTGAACCCGAGAGCAGGCAAGCAAAAAGCACGTCAGTCTCCTGCAGGTGTTTTTCTGTTTGTTCTCTTGGTTCTCAAATGTGAGGGAAGGCCCTGCCCTCTGTGAACCTCTGTGAATGTGACTGGCTGCCAGAGTCAGTGGTTTTCTGAAACTTACTTTAAGGGGACTGCTTTCTTTTTTTTTTTTTTTTTTTTAGATTTAGGACTGTCTGCTGTCGTTGTGAAGCCACTCTTGAGAGTCTGTTCTTTTCCATTCAAGGGCCAGAATAAGGAGGAATGTGTGGGAAGTAGTCCCTTGTCTTAAATGCAGGCTATTCCCCCCACCCCCATCACCCAGGTATGTGTTGTTAGCACTCAGACTAAGCTCGAGTCTAACTAAGCTCGGAGGGTATCTGAGGAGCCCTGCCCAGCCCAGTTAAATTAGCTCTGCCTCGAGGCCCTTTCAAGTGACTTCTCATGTGTGAAGACTTAAGAAGGAAAGCATTACCTCCTGCCTTAGGAAACTCTCTTTGGAGCTTTTCCATAATTCAAGTCACATTCAGACATGGTTTTAGTTAGTTCCATTCAGACCTTAGTCTTGAACTTATTTTCCTGTCCCTTCCTCCAGTACCCCACACCCCTTTGGAGCCATCCCTCCTCCCGCTGAGCAATGCAGAATCCCAGGGATGCAATCTAAACCCCAGAACAGGTGTGCCTAGGACAGTCGCCCAGTTGGCTACAGAAAGCATAGCTCCACGTGGGAGCCAAGAACCAACAACAGACAGCTACCTCTGCGGGAGCTTCTAGGAATACAGCACAAAGCAAATGCAGCTTGAAAAGAGGACTCTGCTTAGAGCCCTCTAACATGCCCTGGTCTTTGCCGTGTGTCCTCTGGGAGGGGAGGCCTGCATGGAAAGTGTTTGCATACCTCATGTGGTCCTCTTGATGACCCCTCGTCTCCTAACTGAGCAGTGTGAATCTCATCACTAGACTTGCTTATTTACTTTTTTTTATTAAAAAATAAACGTTAATACAATATATTCTGATCACAGTTTCCCCTCCCTCATCTCTTCCCAGATCCCACCTTCCTACCCTTCCAACTCCACTCCCTTCTTTCTCTCCTTAGAAAACTAATAGACAAACAAACAAACTGGAATTTAAAAAAAGCAACAAACAGAAAAAAAAACGAAGAAAAATCAAAGGAAACACACCACACAAACACAACCTATAAAAATAAAATTAGAAACCATAATATATAAGAGAAAAAAGTAAAGTTAAAAAAATTACCTGAACAAAGCATTATGAATTCAAAAATCTCCCACTCTACCAAAACACCCTTGAGTTCATTTCGTGTTGGCTGTCTACTCCTGGGCATGGGGCCTGCTCTTGAGTGTGATTTGTGTAGCCGCTGAGACACTGTCGGAGAAAACTAATTTTTCTTTTGCAAGTGGTTAACAATTGAAGATAGCTTTCTAGGATAGGGATGAGGGCTTGTGTCCACTTCCCCTCTCAACTCCAGGACCCCATCTTCATCACTGGACTTTCAAGCTCCCTATAATTCTGCCAAATGCCTCTGTGGTCTTCCTGGAGCTGCACTTTGGAAGGAAAACAGCTGTTATAGCAGCAATGTCAAAGAGACATCGATAATCTAGAGTTTGCTGAAATTCCAAGCCTTCTGTGTGTGTGTGTGTGTGTGTGTGTGTGTGTGTGTGTATCTGTAATTTATCTCAGTGTCAATTGTATTCACACTGTGCCTGGTATGCAGTGGATGTTCAAGAAGGTTTTAGTGCCTACAAGTGAAGATGACTCAAAGTGTTTTTGTTTTTGTGTTTGAAATAGGGTCTTGCTATGTATTGCAAGTTGGCCTCAATCCTTCTACCTCACCCTCCTGGGTTCTGGGATTATAGGTATGCATTATCTTGCCAACTCTCATATTGAGTCATATCAAAACACTCTACTCTCAGCCTCACCTGAAAATTGGTGACCAGCTGTGATGACTGGCGACCCCTTGGTTGAGATTGATGACACTCGTACGAATCTCTTTGCTTTTCCTGCAAGAGTGCACATTGGCTGAGTAGACAAAGATCCTCACACTGAGTGACACAAAGTTTTGGGGTTGATGGCATCAGTTCAATTTTAGGGCCCACCACTTTCTTGAGCAAGTTACAGGACCCCTCTGTATGTTAGACTCTGGATGATATCTTCCTTACATGGGATGTTGGGAGGATCTGATGAGTCAGATGAGTTGTTCTATCCAATCCTCAGAACAGTGTTTCAGCCACACTAAGAATTCCATAGACATAAGCTATTCTGAGCGTTAGGATAGCCCTCGCTATCTGGTTTCCTTTCCCAGGGTTTCAGTTACTGCTAATCAACAGAAAATAGGAAACAGAAACCTTAAGGATATGAAAATGTTAAGTGGACTCTTTCAGAAATAGCCAGTCCCTAAGTTCTGAACTAGATACTGTTCTCAGCAGCATAATGAACTCTTTTGTAGTCCCACCCAGGACATGAGACATCCTTTTGTCCAGGGTATCCACTCTGTATACACTACCTACCTGTTAGTCGTTTGGTTGCTGTCCTGCTTATCAGAGCCACTGTTACAATATGGCAATGCTTGTGTTTAGGTATTTTATTTAATGACCTCAAAATACAAGAATAGTGATGTCGACACTTTAGTTTTACCCAAACAAAAACCACAGGGTGCTTCCTTGAAGTAAATAGGCACACATTTGTGGCAGGTATGTATCTTTGGAGGGAAATGCAGTATTTGCCTCTGTGTGGTTTCTAGCATCTAGTGTTGGTCTCCAAATGTATCCACTGTGGATAAGGGGCCTCAGAGTCAGTACAGAGCCCACCAGATACCAAATTCTCAACACAAAGGAAATTTATTACCCCAGAGAGATAAATGGGGCATGTGTGGGTATGTGTGGGTATGTGGGGGTGGGGTGGGGGGACTGCCTCTAAATTAGGCAAACACAAACAGCCGATGGTTTCTTATAGGAGTGGGTTTTTAAGCAGAAAAAGGGAGAGCCTGTGCTAGGGTGAGTTGGTAAATCCTGATTGGACAGGCTAGTCAACGTAGCCAAATAATGGATTTTTGATAACTAGGCCTTGCTGTTCAGTCTCAGGAATGAGTTAGTCACCAAATAAAGAAATATGCCTTAAGGCTAGCTTAAGAATGCAATCTAATGGTTTAGCAAGGGAGAGGGAAGGGGAAAGAACAACACCAGCCAGTGCCATGTTTGCCATGGTTGGACCTATTAGAGAGCCCTTTCAGGAGTTCTGCTTTGATGTTTCTAGTTCACATGATGGAGATACTTCGACCTGAAGAAGCTTCCCTGACATGTGAATTTCAGCTCCTGCTATGCTGATAACAGAGACCCCAGGGGTATCAGTCTTGACATGAAAGATAGAAAACCATACACACTGGGAACAGTCAGTTGTGTAGAGACATTGTGGCCTTCATGAGAGCCCGGGATGTCACTGAATTTGGAGAAGGCTCCCCTCCCCAAAAGAGGAGTTGAGCTCCTCTTTAATAAGGGCCGAATAATTCAGTTTTCTGTTTGTTTATTGGGGGTGGAGAACTTGAATGGGCATTGTGCAATTGCACTAGCACCCTGACTCTGAGAAACAGCGTAACATCCAAGATGGAGAATAGTTCATTTTCTCAATCAAGTCTCTTCGAAAGACTTCCATGGTTTGTGCTGCTGCTGGAGGCCATGTTGATGTCTGTGCTGCCCACGGAAACCATGTGGATGTCCAAGATCTGTACTGCCTGTGTTGCCACCAGAGACCAGGTTCCGTGACCTGAGCTGCTGCCAGAAATCATGTGGAAGTTCATGATTCTTGCTGCCACAGGCTGCCATGGCCAGGGAAGCTTCTTTTGTAGTGGCATCGATGGCTGCAGACTCCGAACTGAGAATTAGAGACACTGAAGGCTTCTGTGACGACCCACCCCCACCCACAACAAATAAAAGAAACAGTCCAGACAGGAAGCTATTGAAGAGAGTCCTTAAAAACTGTGATAAAGATGCTGAAGTGTAGCTGTTCACAATTTATGGCTTTTGGTGGGTGGGGGGTAGGACTCAGCTTTCTTTAAGGGAGTTTGACCGTGCTCCAGTGAGTAGATCGGCAACACAAATTGGACTTGGTTTTTTTGAGGGAAGGTCACAAGGATGGGAGGGTGAACCTTGGAGGAATGGGAGCAAATGTGATGGGGTGGGGCATTGTATGAAATTTCCAAATAATTAATAAACATATTATGTTGGTGGGAAAAAAGACAGTGGACCAATACTTGATCTGGGCTGCAAGCTCATGAAGGTCAGAAGTGGGAGATGAGGGCTGAGTAGCAAGTAGAAGAGGCACACTGTGGCCACAAGGCCAAGTTTAACTGGTTGCTTCTTGGGGAGTAAGAACTTCGTGAGGGGCGATGGCCAAAGGGCAGTGGTGGAGGTGACCTTGCAGCCCGTATTCCCGTGTCAGCAGAGAGAACTTGATCTAAAAGGTCAGGATGTAGAGGAGAACATCAGTCAGGTGAGGTGGTGCAGCCGCAGGTGCGAGTGATGGGCAAAGTGGTCACATTGACATTTGGTGGTCCAGTGAGCACGACCACTTACTTCTAGTTCGTTCTCGAGTTAGTTGTGGAGTGGTGGTATTTGAGGCCAGAACCAGGAAGTCTGGCATGTCAATCAAGAACAAGGCTGTGTTCCTTCCTGCCTGTGGCTGAGTTGGACAGTCAGTTGCCCGGGAAGAATGTGGATATTCTTTGCGACAGCTTTCTTGTACTGTCTCAACTAATTTCCCCTCGTATACAGATGGTTGGCGATGGGGGTAGGGAAAGGTAACCAATGACAGGCCCTTCTCCCAAGACTCTGAGAAAAAACAAGCTGAAGCATGAGGCTGGCCAGGAGTTCTAGGCCAGCCCAGGCTACATAGTGAGTTACAGGCCAGCCTGAGTTTATTTATGGGCTAGCAAGACAGCCCAGCAGATAAAAGCTCTTAGCATGCAAACCTGACAACATACATTTAGTTCCCAGAAACAATGGTGGACAAAGAGAAGTCCCCTGGACCTCCACATGTGCACTGTGGCATGCACGTGCCCGCATTCACACCTCACACACAGAGACACAGACACACACACACACATACACAGACATGCACGCATGCACAGGCACGCAAGCACACACAATATTCAATAATAAAATTAAATTTTTTAAAGAGAAAGAAACCCCCTGTATCTACTGGCTGTGGCAGGGAGGCTTGCCTATGTCTTTGGAATCCACTTCCTAAGTCCTAGGAAAAGCTAGGGTTGACTTCCCTGTAGCCCAGGGTGTTTGTTCTAGAGGGATGGTGGATAATGGATCGCAGGAACAATGGCTGTTCCTGGGAGGAGTAGACTCCTATTATACACACACAGATGCTGCTTCAGAGTATGGCCCTCTCCCAGCTGCTGTTTGACACTACAGTCCTCTGCTCCCAGAGGAGAGCCCAGTGGCCGTGATGGAAGCAGCTGAGACTCCATTTTCCGCGCTCTGGAGCTACAGATGTCAGTTACCCCAGCTCCAGGCACTGCTCTGAGTTGTGGAGAATAGTGAGTGACGTCACAGCTCAAATGGTGGCTCTCAAGCACAAACAAAACCAGCAGTGTTCAGCTGGGGGTTTCTAATAGAACCCAGCCACTGATACATCAGAGCCGTTTGTGGCATTAATTGAGACTAACTGAAATTCATCTGCTCTTACCTCTGTGCTTTCCCTGAAATGAAAAGAAGGGTGCAAGTAAAGTTAAAAAAAAAAAAAAACAAAAACAAAGCCACCCTAATGGCTTGAAATGGATCAATTATTTTCATCTGTAGCTAAATACAGTTTACTGCCTTATTAAAAGCGTGTTTGTAGGAAGAACAAACATTAAAATTCCAGTGCATGAGTTGCTGTCGACAGAACCTTTGTTGCAGTGAAAACATTCTTCCCTTTATGAATGAGGGAAAAATGAGGCAGGTCAGGCCCGGGTCAGAGAAACCTTATGCTCTAATTTATAAAAAGCCTAAAGAGTATTGTCTATTTGTAGGCATCATACGCTTTGTAAAGAAGTGACATTTTGGTAATGTTCTACAATTTTTTAAAAATTCTTTCATTAACTAGCAATTTCTTGATTTCATCCAGATAAAATTCCAATTAGAGTGTTTTAAATCCAGGATTGCGCATCCATCCACAAGTGTAGCGCAGGGCTCTGGGATGTAAAGCCTGCTCACTGTGAGTTCCCTGGACCCACCCACTGGCTGCCGTGTGACTTTGACCTCACTGCTCTGCTTTCTGGGGCGGGGGAGGGGGACAATAAAACCTATCTTCCAGGCCTGTCTGGGGATGAAGAGGTCATACAGAATGACCATATGTCTCTTTTGAAGTAGACGAAGAAAATTGAAGTCTTTGTTAAAATAGAAGAGAATAGGGCCCGAGAGATGGCTCAGAGGGTGAAGGCTTGGTGAGCGACTGGTGACCTGAGCGTGAGCCCTGGAACTGAAGAGGGTGGGAGGAGAGGATTGACTCCACCTCCAACTGATGCTGTGACACCTATGTACCCACACATCTCACACACACAATAATAATAATAATAATAATAAATAAAAATTTAAGCAATAAAATTAAATAGGAAACAGAAGGTGTGGTGGTGCACACCTGTGATTCAAGTATTCGGGAGACTGAGGCAAACAGATCACAAGTTCAAGGTCAATTTAGGCTACAAAGCAAGTCTCAAAAAGTAAAACAAACAACAACCAAAAAAAAAAAAAAAAAGCCAGTTGCCACTTCATGTCTGCAATCCCAGGATTTGGGAGGGAGAGGCAGGAACTCGGAGTTCAACATCATGGTCCACCTTGGCGACAAAGCATGGAAGAAAATCCTTGTTCAACTCATATACACAGATTTTTTTGTTTGTTTGTTTGTTCATTTTGTTTTGTTTTATTTTTCTTGAGTTCTTGAATTCCAAATTTGCAGCCCGACCTCTGGGTCACAATGTCCTTCCTTTCTTCCTAAGCTGCAGTCTCTTCCAGAATCCTCCTTTGCCTTTGGGGTGCCTAGGTGAGGCTCAGTGAGGTCCCAAGCAGGGACAAAGCAGGTTCTCATCTGAGCCAGAAGAATAAAGTTTCTTCTGGCCTCTCCTGGAATGATTTCTTAGGTTGTTCCGTTACTTTTGTGGTAAATGTCTGACTAAGGGGAAAAAAAAAGCACTGTATTTTATTCCTTGAACTTAATAGAGAGATTAATTTAGCTTTCCCTTCCTTGGAAGGCATCTTACCCTTAAATATGATGGGATTTTCAGACCCTTGACACCGAAATTGTAATCAGGAACCAGGATGACAAAATGACACCCTCTCCCTCCGTGAAATAAGTCACAGGCCCCGTGCCGAGGTGCACTGCTGTGGCTGCCATCTCAGGTGTGACGGACGTGACCTGTCACGGTTGTTAGTGTGTGCACTCCTACCTTAAAGAAGAGTACCAGAGGCAAGGCAGTCACTGTTTCTGGAAATTCTTATCTTAAATGCCAGGTTCCTACCCTGTCTGGTGAGGGACAGACGGTTCACAATCACCTCACCCCTTCCTCTCCACCTTGGTGGTCAGCGCTAAAGCCGCCCCCTCCCCCATTCTCTGGGAAGCAACTTTGCACAGCTTGTTTCAAAGACAGCTGCCACTGAGCAGGAGAGTGACTTCCTGTTCCTTCTTGCCCAAGGTCATCTTTGGGGCTGTTCCCTGGGACCATGCCCTCCTTCCCAGGTCTGTAATCTTAGTGAGGGGGAAATTGCAGAATGTATTGTCTTCCACAGTCTTTTTATTACACATTCACCCAGAATTCCAATCAGCCACCATCACTTGCCATTTGAAGGTGGGGCAGCTCGTCCTTTATCTGCCACCTGTTGGATCAAGTATAAAAGCTGGTCCTATCTTGTCTGCTAAAGAAGAGGAGCTGGAAAGCACACCATGACTAGGGTCCTCTAGCAGAAACTGGCCGCAGAGGAGACCCTCCAGTTGCCCAACTAATAGTGGCCTCACACACGTACAGATCTCAAAGCAGTACCTGGTGTTCTTGTTCCATTTGGGAAGCTCTCCCCGCAAAGACTCAGAATGGTAAAACACTGAGTCCTGGGATTGCATTGATGAAATTCATCTTTGACCAAAGTCTCCCTCTGAAGAAGATGTTACAGCAATGGCACATGGACCTTACATAACCAGAGTCTTCCTCACCCCCTCCATACAGGACCAAGGTGTTCTGGGCCTGGGGGACCCCATCCATGTTCTGTGTCTATCTCCTGACAAAGGTAGGCAGCTGTTAGCAAGGTCAAGGATTTGCTGCCCCTTCCTGTTCCTTACGCATGTATCCCCCAGTTCATCTGAAATACACTGCGCCATGACTTTCATTCCCTGGCTTTTGAAATCATCCTTTCCTTTCATACTTGCAGATTCAGGAAAATCTGTGTCTCAGGCTCTCATTGTCCTTCCACCACTCTGTCCCTCTTGTGCTTTCTTCATTTCATTTCTGACTTGATTAACCCTTGTGATGTGATAACTATACAATGGATAAAGCTTCGTCTCAGAAGTAAGGAAGTCCTAAGATCTGAAATCTGAAACAAAGTCAGCACCACCCTCTAAAGATCCTAAGAGCCATATACTCTCACGGCCCCTTTAGAAATCCGTGCTTTATCTGCCTGACACCTGACTTTCTCTAAACCGCACAAGGGGTTTCTTGTCTCCCTGTGTTACCATGGCACCTACCTGCGGGAGTGTTATTTGACACTTACTGTTGGTTGTAGTTACGTATAACTTTGATCACACTGAAGATTATATAGGATTTTGTGAACTACACTGGAAACCTAAAATCAGGTCTAATATTGTCAGAACTACCATTGTTAAGGTGAACATGTTTGTATTTCATAGCCCACCTAGTGACTAAGTACTTCTTACGGTGCCAACTGAGTGAAGTTTGCACTGGGGCAGTAGGAACGGTGCCTTGAGGGCAAGTGCTCTCCTGTCAAAGCATGGTGGTGGTACACGACTTTAATTCAAAAAAAGAAAAGAAAGGAGAGGAGAAGGCATGCAAGAGCAGAGAGCAATTGCCTGCTGAAAACGAACGCCTAGGGAAAGCTTCTATAGTGCAGCCACCCAGGCACCGGGCCACCGCAGCTGTGGTCCCCGGGGGTCAGGCTACCTCTCAAGCGGACAGCAGATCTTGACTGCAGCATCCACATCATGCTGACTTGGCAGATATCCAGAAGGCAAGGGTTAGGGAGTAAGGGAGGCTTGCACCAAGGTTCCGGAAGACTGCCGAGAACGGACAGTGTGTGCCTGGGACAGATTTCCGGCAAGGAGGCTGCGAGAGGTCATGAAGTAACTGTGGTGTAAAGTTTATGTTGCCATGGAAACTCTAGGTTTCAGATGCCAGGAACATGGAATGCTCACCAAGGAAAGGTGTAGCCATCAAGTAGAGATGGCCCAAGAGAGATGTGATATATGTTAAAGGTAGCAGAGCCCTATGGTCGCCCAGGCCTACCAAAGCCTGTTGAAGCCCACCTTAAGCCCTACGTGCCAAACACGGAGCGGTGGGGCTTGGTATACCTTGCTGCATTTTGGTCAGCAGCCTGAACTTTCCTAGATGTCCTCCTGTCCCTCACTTTTAGAGTGGGAATGATTACCCTGTTCTATCGTGAACTTGAATTATAGGAGTTCCTTTTATTGTTCTGTAGGGGCTCAAAATTAAGAGAGTATCTAAAAATCTCAGGAATGGCTTCGGACTTCCGAATAGGATTGGTACTTTAAAGATGAGGGTACTTTTGGACGTCGAACTGAAATGCATTTTGCATTATGAGATGGGCATGAGCCCATGGAGACCAATGGAAGAATGACATGGTTGGGATATGAAACTTTCCCTGTGGACTAGTGTATTTCAGCCTTTGGTTCCCCAGCTAGTGGTATTATTTGGGGAAGATTATGGGACCTTCAAGAAAGTGAGTCACTTCTAATACGCCTCATGAGTTATAACCCAGCACAAATTTCAACCCAGGTTCTCTCTACTTCATTCACTGACATGAACAAATCACCTCCTGTGCTACTATGAATGCTGTCATTCCCTCCGTACCACAAAACTGAAGCAGAACGAATCCTCTCCCCTTAAATCGGTTCTTCTTGAATGATTTGTTATGGCAACAAGAAGAGTAACTGGGGAGTAAAGGAAGCTTTGAGTGAACGTATGAGGAGGGGATGAAGTCCCAAGTACATGTGTGTTGTTGACATGGGCGCAACCATGTCAAGGATGCCAATCTCTCAGACCCATGGAAACTGGCAAAGCCTTCCTCCTGGTGAAACTCAGAGGAAATTGGCAAAGCCTTCCTCTATTCCAGTAACCAGTGTTTACCAACAACTGACCAATGTGTACAAAACTCGCCCCTGCCCTTCCTCCTGCAGGATGCCTGCAGCCTGACACTGCTCCCCTGCGCTGACCACTGAGGACAGTGTGTTCCCTCTCTGCAGTAAAGAGTCAATACTCGGAGTGAGGTTTGTTATATAGTTGGTGCTGGTACTGCTATATCAAGGTGGGCATAGGTGTGTGTGTGTGTGTGTGTGTGCGTGTGTGTGTATGTGTTCTTTCTCCATTCCCTCACTGCCCCAGTCAGGTCAAGCTCCAGCCTCATGCATCATGAAGCCAATGATAAAGTATATAAAAGTGTCGGTGTTGTACTTGGCATATTGGAGTCATAAACAAATTGCATCTGAAATGTCTTTGCAAAGTAAAAGTGAAAAACGATGAAAAAAGAATTCCCAATTTCAGGAAAATAGTGGAAAGAAAGATCTCCCATGGAAAAGATATTTCAAAGGCAACAGATTGGACTCACAAAGACAACAGACTGACTTTGTTGTGCCAGGCTGTTAGCTTGTCTCCTCTTCGTGGGTCTGTACTATAGTCTGACTTATTTCCAAACAAATTATAATGAGATTCTTGTATATTTTATGAGTAATGAGAAGACATAATCAGATGAAAAGTATTTGAATAAATACTTTAGATGGAACTGTGTAAGCAGCCATTTAACGTCACTGGTGTGGTCCACGCCCCTCCCCTCCCTGTGTTGTCAGAAGGCCCTTCCCTGCTCTCTTGGCTTTAGGTGTGGCTGTGGGCCACGAAATCCTGTGGATGTTATATAAGCAGGGACATGAAGTATACTCAAGGATTGGTGTTCTTGCATTTTATCATAAGTAGAATATGCCTCAGGGAGTTATCTGTTCAGGGAAGACAAAACACGTGTTGAACTAAGTCCTACCCAGCAAACCACAAGGCAGAACCATATCAGGAAACTCCAGCTCACCACAGGTGTGTGACAGTGCACACCATGCTTATTTAAGCTGTTTGGCACTGGCTTCAGGGTGCCGTGTTATGCAGCGCTGTTGCGATAGCTGTCTGTCAGGAAACTAAAGTGTCGCCTCTCTTTTAGGGCTTGTTGGTTCAAACTGAAGAATGCTGTGACAGTCTGTTCCTGTATCCCCTACCCCACCAAATGGCCCATATGCTAACAGCTTGGTCACCAGCCTGTGGCTCTATTGGGAGGTGGTGTGACCCTTTAGAAGTGGCATCTTGTGGAAGGAAGTCAGCTCAATAGAGTAATGCCCTTGAAGGGGGGACTTGAATCCCTCCTTTTCCCATCTCTTCTGTCTCAGAGTCACAATAAGGGGGCGGGGGCAGGCTCCCTCAGGCACACACACACCCCACCATGATGTTCTGCCCCACCACTGTCCAAAAGACAAAAGAATCAAGTTCTATGACCAAAGCTACCGTAGCAAAATAACTCTTTCTTCCTTGTAAGTTGATATTTCTCACTTTGTCACAGTTCAAAACTGTCATACTAGCCAAAACAGTTCATAGGTTAGACTTTCACTAGTCTTATTAATAAAAGTATAGGTCTTGTAAAATATATTTATTTTCTTTTAGGAAAACATCATCAAAGCTGTTGACAGCCCATTAGGAGCAATTGTTAGAGAGTCCAGTTTGCCACATATTCCATCAGAGCTGCCCTTCTTCCCTGGGCAGGTAGGAAAAAGTTCACAATGGAATTGCTCTCAGCTAGCATGGCAGAGAGTACGAAACACAAAACCATGGGCTCTGTGTGGCAAACACACTTAAATTTCTTCAGCAGAAAATGAGCATGCTTTGTAATGTCTATTAGAGAGATTAGGACTCAACCCCCTGACGGTTCTAGTTTCCTGCCTTGTCTCCTGGCAGGCCCACTCTTGGCTGTACAGGACAGCCAAGATTGCTGTTCTGCAGCAGGCAGGAGCTTCAGGACTTTAAACAAAGTGTTGACTCTATCAGCTAAGGAACTACTGAACTGACGAACCTGCTTGCCAATAAGAAGCCCCTTCGCCAAGGCGAGTAAGGCTACCCTCTCCCCGCTCCCCAACACACGGCTGGCTTGGCATCCCATGACAGAGGAGCAGGCACACAGGAGTATTTTCTAGATGTGGGCTGCCCCAGAGGCGCCATCTGGAAGTTCTTGGAGCTTATCTTTTTACTAAATAAGCCTTCTTTTTAAAGTTTGGACTGAAAGCAAGTTTTAATGGTGTCCTTTGCCATACAGAAGCTTTTCAGTTTCATGACGTCCCATTTATTAATGTTCTTAGTGTCTGTGCTTTTGCTGTTCTGTTCAGAAAGTCTTTTCCTGTGCCACTATTAGAGTCAGTATATCTGGTTTTATGTTGAGGTCCTTGACCCATTCGGAGCCGAGTTGTGTGCAGGGTGATAAGCATGAATCTATCTGTGTTCTTCTACAAGCGGCTGTCCAGTTTGACCAGCACCATTTGTTGAAGGTGCTATATTTTTTTCCAGTGTGTATCTCTGGCTTCTTTCTGAAAAATCAGATGTTCAAAGAAGCAGGCTAAAGAATGGGAAAAATTTTTTTTTACCATCTACACACCTGATAGAGGGCTAATATCCAAAATATATAAACTCAAAGAAATTGGACATCAAGAAAACAAATAACCCAATTTAAAAATGGGGTACAGCTCTAAACAGAATTCTCAAAAGAGGAAATTCAAATAGCTGAGAAGCACTTAAAGAAATGTTCAACATCCTTAGTCATCAGGGAAATGCAAATCAAAATTTGTTTGAGATTTCTATCTTAAACCAGTTAGAATGGCCAAGATCAAAAAAAAAAAAAAAAAAAAAAAGACAGCTCCTACTGGCAAGGAGGTGGAGTAGGTGAACACTCATCCACTGCTGTTGGGAGTGCAAACTTGTACAGCCACTGTAGAAATCAGTGTGACAGTTCCTCAGGAAGATGGGAATTGATCTACCTCAAGATCCAGCTATACCACCATTGGGCATATAACTAAAGGATACCTCATCCTACTACATAAACACTTGTTCATTCATGTTCATTGCTGCTCTATTCATAATAGCCAGAAATTGGAAAAAACCATCAATGGATTAATGGATGAAGAAAATGTGATACATTTGCACAATGGAATATTATTCAGCCATTTAAAAATGAAATTCTGAAATTCACAGGTAAATGAATGGGACCAGAAAAAAATCATCCTGAGTGAGGTAACCCAGACCCAGAAAAACAAATGTGACATGTATTCGCTTATATGTGGATAAGTCATTGTTAAATAAGCTATAATCCATATAACCATAGAGGATTAGGTAGAGAATAAAAGACTGGGGGAGGAAGGGGTCTCCCTAGGAAGGGGAAATAGAATCGATAGTTATGGATAGACAAGGGCAGGGTGGAGTACTGGAGAGGGAGGATCAAATCGGGAGGAGGAGGGAAGAGAGGGTTCAGTGGAGGGAATATGGGGAAGGACATCTAAAACTAAGGGCCATTTGAGGGGTCATATGGAAGCCCAGTATAGTAGAAGCCTCCTACTTTCCATATATGGCTGCAATCTAAATGAAACTGTCAAGTAATGAGGGATACAAAGCCCCAACTGGACAATTACCACGTGACGCTTCCAGTACTAGTAATGGGCTACATCTAATCATGTTGTTGTCCAAAGAAGCTCCATAGAAACCCCCAAACAACCCAGGCTATTTCCAAGGCTGCTGGTTGCTCCCTTCAAACTGATGGAAGGGTCCTATTGCTGAAGACAAGACCTACATAACTCATTGGAAGTCCAACTGGTGCCTGTCTAGAGCCTTTACCCCTATGGTCTAGTGTTCATGGAACCGGAAGGTACTCTGCATGCTACCAAAGGAGAAAAGTAAACACCAACTCAGATACAAACCTTTTAGTCTTCAGTGGTGGTCTGCCTGCAAGATATGCTGGTGCAATAGTGGCACAAAGCTTGTGGGAGTAACCAACCATTATCTGATTTGATTTAAGGCCCACTTCATGAGATGGGACCTATGCCCGGCACTGCTTGGGTGGCCAAGATCCTGAGACTTGACAGGCAAGAAACCTAGGGAAAACCAAATACTATTGTCCTGCTAAAGGAACATATCAATAAAATGGCTACTAATGACAATCTTATATACTCAAAGATCATTCGCTTGCTTAGCCATCATCAGAGAAGCTTCCTCCCACAGCAGATAGGTACAAAGATAGAGAACCACGACCAGAAAATATGCAGAGTGTGAGAATCCTGGGCATACTCAGTCCTAAAAGGAATGTCTCCATCAAATCCCTCCCCTTAGGCCTCAGGGAACTCTGCAGAAGAGGAAGTGGAAAAGGTGTAAGAGCCTGAGGGAATGGAGGATGCCAAGGAAATGAGTCTTTCTAAATATAACAGGACCAGTGCACAGATGAACTCAGAGACCAGGGCAGCATGCACAGGTCTGTACCAGATGGGGTCCTAGAGCTGAAAGAAGAAGTGGACATGTGTCCCCATCCCTAACCCGGAAGCCGTCTCCAATTGATAACCATGTGCAAATGAAAAAATTAGTTTTCTCCAAGGGAGTCTCCCTGAGGAAACAAACCACTCTTAAGGGTAGGTCCCGTGCTCAGTGGTAGATGGCCACCACAAAATGAATTCAGAGGCATGGTTGGAGGTTCTTTGTCTCATAATATTGAGCCAGGGCCTTTAAAAAAAAAAGAAAACTTACAGGTCCTTTGATTATATATTATGTCTTACAATTTTATATTTTAATGGGATACCTGTGTGTGTCTCTGTATCTATATGTGTTTCTCATGATTTTTAATTGGCTCTTCTTCATTTTTTTCTGTGGTATTTTGATTTGTTTGTTTTTATTTTATTGCTTTATTATTATTCTTTAGATGTCTGGTTGTTGTCTAATGAGAGACAGAAAGGTTGTGAATTTGTATGGAAGGAGAAGTAAGGGGGAATTTGGAAGAGTTGGAGAGATGAAAAACCATAATCAAAGTATATTGTATGAAAAAACAATTTTCAATAAAGGAAAGAAAAAAGAAAGCAAGTTTTGCATGATTTATTCAACTAAACTGAATAAATATACTTGTTTAGTTTGCCTTATGAAATTTCTTTTCATACAGGTGTGTGAACCCGAAGAAAAAAACAAAAGAGACTCAGTGAATGTAGACATTACGATAAAATTCTTATAGCAGATCTGAGAAAAACGAGTCTACAGGCACTTGTTTCTTCTTTGTAAAAAAGGTTAAAAAAGAAAAAAAATAACAACTCAATGTCAAAAACAGTAGAAGCTGCACTCAGTTTAGAGTGCCACTGATCTTAAAACTGGTAAAATAATAACATTTGTAATTATTTCTGTAGCGTTTTTGGAAATATGTAAATAAGTGGGATTGACTGTTTCTCTCAGAATGCTCTCTTATACAGGGAATTCTTTCAAGCTTATTTTATGATTTTATATTTGCTGAGCAAAATAATACCCTTCCGTCCCTCTAGCTAGGTCTTGACACATTCAGTTCTAAAACCAGCAATTTGAATCTTTATAAAATTACATATTGAAAGCAGACCATTGCAACTCTTAGTTCTCAGAAACAAGGGAGCTACCTTGAAATCAACCTAGGTCAGCATTTCCATATTAAAACTCTGTCACATCCATAGGCGGACGTGTTTTTTGCCGGTGTCCTTTCCTGGTTCACGAGAAGTTGTATGCATGGCAGACTTCAGCAATTTTGTTTCCTTAATAAGTGTAGCAAATAGGGAACAAAAACAAGATAAAAAGTTTTATTCTAGACCATTTCCTCCAGCATAATTTCAACTTTCAAATTATAGGAACATAAATGAATGTCCTACTTCTGCGTTAGAAGTACTTGACTACTTTGTGGGATGTTTTGTGCCAATTCTTTACTAAATTATCTTGGTCGCCGTTGCTAGGTAACACCACTGGCTTCCTGCAGCTGAAAAATGAAAGGGTTGGAGGGAGCAATTCGGCATTATTAGCATTTGACTAATAAGGTTTTTTTTTTTTTTAATTGTGTGTCTTAGCATGTCCCTCTCTTTCTAGGGAAGGTCATTGTCTATGGGAGTACAATTGATGCTTACACAACAGTGGAGACTCTCTTACACATTGGCATGAAGGGGAAGTGCATCTACTTTGTACATCCCCCAGCTGATTCAAACATAACCTGCATCAACAACTATGTGATAGAGAGTGCCGTGGAAGATGCACTCCGTGCAGCTGGGGTGACTGTCTATAAGGACTCGCTGTTGGCTCAGTGGAACGACGGCCAGGACCCAGATCCCATCCACAGCGCCAGCTTCACCACTTCCAGCAAGCCTTTCCGATTGGAGTGCTCAGTAAGTAATCCTTGTGAACCATCTACTTAGGGAGAGTGCTCACCTCCCAGGGGCTGGGGACTCTGGAAGATTGCAGCAGAGAATTTACGGCTGCAGGTTTTGGGGTATGTTTCCAAACTGTCCGGGTTGTCCTTCACCCAGAAGCAAGAAGCTTCTACCAACGTGGTGACTTAAAACAATTTATTATCATTATTTGTTGATCATGTTGGAGGGTTTGCTTGGCCCAAATAGGCAGCTACCACAGGAGATTTCTTGCGTAGCTGAATTAAGACAGTTGAGAGAGCTAGAATCACCTAGAAGGCACATTGACTTTTCTGGCTATTGATGCTGGATCAACTTCAGCTGAGATTTTAGCCCTTTCTTGAGCCTATGCTTTGTCAAAACACAGTGATACTTCTAAAAGCAAGTGGAATGGGAGCTGGGGTGTCTGCCCCTTAGACCAGGCCTCAGTAGCCAGTCAGTATCTCTGCTACCACAGTTTTCCTACAGGCAAGTCATTCTGTCCACTGCACATTAAAAGGGAGAGAATCTCACCAAGTGAAGGACACCCCAAGGGGTGCTGGAAAGGGGTTCTCCATATTCTGCTTTCTTATAACATACAGTGGTAACCTAAGCCCCTGGGTAATCCCAGACTTAAAATCACAGCAGCCCTGTTCATGGGTCTGCAGGTCCGAGAAGCTCCTGGAAATGGCCTGACATGGAGATTCTGCTGACCAGGAGCTGCTGGAGCTGAGCCAGACACTGACCAGTCCAGGGCTGATGCACACCACAAGCATGAATCCCTCATTACCTGAGACAACCTAGTGGGAACTTCAAGCAGGGACCAGGGGTTCATGTGCACTTTTCCTTTGTCCCTAAAGTCACTGCCACTGCACAGCTGACTTCTGATCACAGCTGCATTCCTCTCACTGGAGCACATGTTTTGATCAAAAGCCGTGCATGGCTCTCTGGGCCTAGTCTCCTTTCTACTGTTATGTCATCCAAGGACCCAGATCAGATAATATCACCCCATGGAGGGTATGTCCTGGGCACAGTGTGGCCTGAGGTCCTTAGAAATTGTGTAATCTGTTATTTACTGCATTCATTCATGTATTCACTCCACAGATATCTATGGAACACCAAATAGGTCCCAAACTTTGTCTTGTTGCTTCAGGATCTAGCAATGAAAACAAAAAAGAAAATTTCATTTTGAAACTTATATTGTCTACACTTAGATATTGTGCTTATCTATGATGGGGGAAAATGAAAATGTTTCAGCCTCAAATTTCTGCCCCAAACCATGACCCTAAAAGATTGCAAGGTCTTCCTAGGGAACCTCCGGAGATAGGATTAATTTTGTTAGTATGTTTCAGTATCATTTTGAAAGATGCTAGTCTATCATTTTGTTACCACTGTGGGTTTTAGATATTTGAGCTCTGCTCACCTTGTGAAATGATTTGGGCAATGTTTGTTCTTTCTGCATTGTCTTAAAAGTCTGGTGTGAGGTTGATGTTACTTCTTTGAATGTTGATAAAATTAGCCAATGGAACTATATGGGCATGGAACATATTGTGTAGGAAAGGTTTTGATAACAAATTCTATTTCTCAGTCAGATGTAAAGCTACTTGGATTTTCTATTTCTTTTATGTCAGTTTTGACAGATTATATTATTTAAGTAATTTATTTGTTTCATTGGTCAAAATTGGCATTAGGCTGGGGAAATGACTTGGTTAATAAACTATTTGCCATGTAAGCAGAAAGGCCTGAGTTTGGTTCCACAGCACACATGTAAATGGCTGAGTGCTGTGGGATAATGCTTTTGTACACTGTAAAGATTTGTCACTTATATTGGCTTAAAAACCTTGACTGGCCAGTACCCTGATAGGAAGTATAGGTGGGGCAACTAGACTAGGAGAATTCTGGGAAGAGGAAAGACAGAGATTCAGTCACCAGCCAGACATAGAGGAAGCAAGATAAGAGTGCCTCACTGATAAAAGGTACCAAGCCACGTGACTAGACATGGATGAGAATTATGGGTTAATTTAAGTTGTAAGAGCTAGTTAATAATGAGCTTGAGCTAATAGGCCAACAGGTTTATAATTAACATTAGACCTCTGTGTGTTTCTTTGGGAAGCCTTCTTTTAAAGGAATCATGCCTCTACTTGCTTCTACCAGAGTCCAACCAAGAAAATGCTGCTACCATGAAGTCTTGCTTAACTCTGTGTGTGTGTGTGTGTGTGTGTGCGTGCGTGTGTGTGTGTGTGTGTATCTAGAATTCCTTCCCAAGCTCTCTCAGGTTTTATGTGGGTGTAGGCCACCCCATGTTTAATGCCATTTTGTAAACAGAGACCACTTATTTGTTTCCTGGCCACCCAGACCTGAAATAATTACACAGAAACTATATTAATTACAACACTGCTTTGACCAATATTATTTGACTTCTTATTAACTAATTCTTACATCTTAAATTAACCCATTTCTATTAATCTGTGTATTGCCACAAGATTTGTGATTTACTGGTAAGCTTCTGTCTCCTTCGACAGCTACATAGCATCTCTTTGACTCTGCCTACTTTCTCTCTATATCTCTGTTCAGATTTCTTGCCTGGATTTATTCTGCCCTGGCATAGGCCCAAAGCAGCTTCTTTATTAACCAATGGTAATAAAACATATTCATAGCATACAGAGGGGAATCCCACATCACTTCCCAGTCTGAGAAGAGCCTCCTGCCATCTACCTCCTGCCTTTATCTGGTCAGCATTCATCCAGATGTCTCCCTGAGCCTTCACCCAGTGACTGTGGCAGCAAAATTGAACTTACCTGTTGTACAGTTGTCCTCTGATAAGACTCCTGGGTACCTCAGTGTTTAACAATAATTTATCTTTCGAGATAGCATCCACCACACCTTGAGTCACATGGTGTTATAAAGTGGGACTTATTCCTACTCACTGGCACATGTACCAGAGAAATCATTGTCTTTCCAAAACCAGTGACTGGGTTTGAGGCAGTGGTGGCTGTCGGCCTTTCCTGAGACCAGGACTGTGCATCTTCCATCTCCCCACAGCAGGGAACTGTGGGCCAAGTCTACATTATGGTTACTGCTCTGCATCCCATTTTCTTATTGCTGTTGTTGATTTTCTGCCTTTTCCAAGTACAGTTTCACTTCTTTTGTGGATTTCCAAGGCTCACCCTTTGTTCCTCTCTTCAGAATAGAGCCTTTTTTTAAAATTCTGATTCTGCTTCACCAGCCATCTTATCTGGATGTCTCCCACCTCATTTATTTCTGACACTGATAAATCGTGTTCTGTCCCTGTGCCTCTCTATCTCACTTTGCCTCTCTAACTCTCTGAGTCTAAAATGGAGGCCTGTCAATTTTATTGATATTTTTAAAAGATAAAATTCAAAGCTTACTTCTCAGTAAAGACAGCTCGTTTTCTTTTCCACTGGTTTTGTTCTCAATGATTATTCTCTTCCTTCAGTTTCTGTTGAATCTACTTTGTCTTTCTCTTTTCTAATTTTGTAAGGTAGAGTCTTAAGTCATTGACAACATTGTTTTAAGCCCTAAGTTTTCCTCAATGTTTTAACTGCCTCTCAAAACTCTAATATATTGCATTTTTACTAGTACTTTGGTCAAACTATTGTCTGCTTACCTTATGATTCTTCATTGATCCTGGACAATGTATCATTTGGTTTCCACATATTTTAGAGTTTCCTACTTGCATATTTTTATTTTATTTCCAATTCAATGCTGTTTTTTACTATTACCCAATCCTTTAAGAATTACTGGGATGTATTTTATGTTTAAACATATCTAGAATTTTGTCTGTATACAAAGAATAAGTATCTGTGACAGTTGAACACAATGTTCCTCTAAATAATAATTAGTTCTATGTGGTTGATATTGCTGTTGGATTCTCTTTACTGATATTTTATCAATGGTTTGGGTTTAAATAAAGTAATTGCTGTGCACAACATATTAAAATCTCTCATTATCTTAGGACTTTATATTTTTCTCTTTAATTAGATCAAACTTCTTTTCCCATTATTTGCTCTGCTGTTAAGCCCATGAATAGTTATAATTTTGATCTCTACCTTGTGAGTTGTGGCCTTATCATTATGGAAGATACTACTGTATTTCTTGATAGTATTCCAGATCCACCTTATTTATAATTAATATGGCAACTTTATCCATCTTGATTTATTATTTGCACTGTATGTTTTCAAATCTGTTTACTTTTTTCTTTATGTCTAATGTATATCTTTTGTAAGTATCACTAAAAATATTATAAAGTATCTAATGACTGCCTAAGAAGTATAGCAGCCTAAAACAGCATTCATTTATGGGCTCAGAGTTCACTCTCAGTTCCTAGAGGCTATCTTCATTCTTAACAACACAACTCCATTCTTTATGAGACTCAGAATGGAGAATCAGCTTCATGTCAAATTCACCATACTTTGAATCTTTACAGGAAAAACCTGTCTACTTTTAGAGGATCACTTGATTAGGTCAGACTCACTGAGTATGATCCATCTTTCTTAAAGTCAGCTATGCCAAATAATATCTCCTCATCATAGTCATAGTTCACCCTAGTACTCAGAGGGATAGGTGGGAACCTTAGTTATCTTAGAATTCTGCCTATCACATGCTTTGTTACCCTTTCTGTCTCTGCATTTTAATTAATGTAGTTAGACCATTAATATTTAATGAAATTACTAATGTAGTTAGATTAGGCCTACCATTACTTTTCTGTCTGCTATTCATTTCCATGTTTCCTGTACTTCTTTTCTACCTTGTCTGTTTCTTCTGGGGTTATTATTCTCCAGCATAAGTTGTCATCAGTGTTTTTGTTCTTGGCTATTCTCTTTTTTTTATTTTATTGAGCTATACGTTTTTCTATGCTCCCCTTTCTTCCTCTCCCCTCCCATTCAACCCTCTCCCATGGTCCCCATGCTCCCAATTTATTCAGGAGACCATGTCTTTTTCTACTTTCTATGTACATTATTCCATGTATGTCTCTCTTAGGGTCCTCATTGTTGTCTAGGTTCTCTGGGATTGTGATTTTGGAGGTTTGTTTTCTTAACTTTATATTTTTAAACCACTTATGAGTGAGTGCATATGATAATTGTCTTTCTGGGTCTGGGTTACCTAATGCATAGGATGTCTTCTAGATCCATCCATTTGCCTGCAAATTTCAAGATGTAATTATTTTTTTTCTGATGTGTAGTACTCCATTGTGTAAATGTGCCACATTTTCCTTATCCATTCTTCTGTTGAGGTACATTTAGGTTGTTTCCAGATTCTGGCTATGACAAACAGTGCTGCTATAAACATAGTTGAACACATGTCCTTATGGTACGATTGAGCATTCTTTAGGTACATACCCAAAAGTGATATTATAGGGTCTTGAGGAAGGTTGTTTCCTAATTTTCTAAGAAATCGCCATACTGATATCCAAATGGACTGTACCAGTTTGCACTCCCACCAGCAATGCAGGAGTGTTCCCTTTACCCCACATCCTCTCCAGCGTAAGCTGTCATTAGTGGTTTTGATCTTGGCCATTCTTACAGGTGTAAGATGAAATCTCAGAGTTGTTTTGATTTGCACTTCTCTGATGCTAAGGATGTTGAGCATTTCTTTAAGTGTCTTTCAACCATTTTAAATTCCTCTGTTGAGAGTTCTCTGTTTAGGTCTGAACCCCATTTTTATTGGATTATTTATTCTTTTGATGACCAATTTCTTGAGTTCTTTGTATATTTTGGAGATCATCCCTCTGTCTGATGTACGGTTGGTGAAGATTTTTTTTTCATTCTGTAGGCTGCCGTTTTGCCTTGTTGACCATGTACTTTACTTTACAGAAACTTCTCAGTAAGGTGGTCCCATTTATTAATTGTTTCTCTCAGTGTCTGTGCTACTGGGGTTATATTTAGGAAGTGGTCTCCTTTGCCAGTGCATTCAAGTGTACTTCCCACTTTCTTTTCTAAAAGAGATTTTATGTTGAGGTCTTTGATCCATTTGGACTTGAGTTTTGTCCAAAAAAATGGACTATGGATATTTTCCTTGGTTTAAAAAAAAAAGAAGTGGGGGAAGTGGTGTGGGACAATTGTATTCTGTCAATTATGTTTTAAATAAACACTGATTGGCCAGTAGCCAGGCAGGAAGTATAGGCAGGACAACCAGACAATAAGTTGAGGTGGGGCAATGAGAACAGGAGTATTCTGGGAAAAAGGAAGCTCTTCCTGCAGTCCTGTCCAGACACCAAAGAAGCAAAATGTGACCTGCCCCGCTGAAAAAGGTACTGAGCCATGTGGCTAACATATACTAGAATAATGGGCTAATATAAGTTATAAGAGATAATATGAAGCCTGAGCTAATGGGCCAATCAGTTTATAACTTATGGAGACCTCTGTGTGGTTTTCTTTGGGGATTACAAGCTGTGGGAACTGGGCAGGACAGAAACCCCAACAAGCAGGCCCTCATGTTACAGTTTTCCTCCGTGGGGAAAGAGGAGGAGAAAATGAAAGGTGTGTAGGAAGAGAAAGGCCCAGAGTCAGAGAGAGACTCAGAGAAATGAATGTCCCAGTGGTTACTGGCCATGCCACTGCCTTGCTGTCTCAGGGCAGAAAGCAAGAGCCAGCCTTGTAGATATAATATGCATGGCTCTTATTCTCTAGGAAATCCCTCAATGACATTACTGGACATATAGACTGATAAGATGGCTTAGAAAGTGGAGGCATCTGCCACCAAATCTAATGACCTACATTTGATTCTCAGCACTCACATTATGGATGCACAAACTGACTCACATGAGGTGTCCTCTAACCTCCACATCCAAGCTATAGAATACACAAACTCAAGTATACCTATGCATACAATAAATAAATAAGGTGTAATTAAATTTTTTAAGATTGCTGAACTTTAAAACTCATGAGTGGAACACTCTGCAGATTCAAGAGAAGATGAGGTAACTCCAAGAAGAAAGCTTGAGAGATCTGAATCAGACATAAGAAAAGGAGGTGGAAAAGGGGCTATAGTGGAGACTTTAAGTGCTGGAAAAGAGGGGAAACATGGCCTCCAACTCACAAGGCAAAAATGCTCATTCCTGTGCTAGGGCTTCTCTTACTTGATATCTTTCTCCCTATCATATTTATAAGCTGAATGATAAAGAGTGATGTAGGGTGACCTTAATATGTTCTTCATACCAAAGGTCTGTAATGTCCTCTGTCCTCCCTTCCCTTTCATCTCCCCTTCTCCATCACATAGAGTGATAATAAACTTTCATAGACATTTTCTGTACTCTAAAGACTGTCCACACTCTGGGGCTGGGAGAGCACTTGCCTAGCTTTGCAGTCCCCAACAAGGAACACAAAAAGGAATAACAGATTGTCTTAGTTACCTTTCTGTTACTGTGAAGAGACATCAGGACCAAAGCAACTTATAGAAGGAAACATTTAATTGGGGCTTGTCTACAGTTTCAGAGGGTATGAGTCCAGGCAGGCAGGCAGGCAAGCATGACTCTGGAACAGTAGGTAAGAGTTTACATCTGATCTATAAGCAGGAAGCAAAGAGAGAGAGATAATTGGGAATATTGTGGACTTTTCAAATCCCACCCCAGTGATATACCTCCTCCAACAAGGTCATACCTCCTAATCCTTCCCAAACAGTTCCATCAAACATATGAGCCTGTGGGGGCCATTCTCACATAATGTGGGTTTTTTTTTCACTTTGTAGGTATTCTTCAGCTTCTACAAGAAGAATGTGGATTATGAAACATTTAAAGCCTTTAATGATGCATGCCTCGTCTATGATGGCCGACTTGTGATTGACACCACCTTCCACACCAATGACATAGCCATCAGAGCTGCTGGCTCCCTCACTAAATTCTCAAACCGTTATTACTCAAATGAGTGGACCCACAGCAACTTCAGCTCCAAAGAAATTGGCTTTCAGCTGGCAGCAGCTATGCTCAGTCTCTTTGACCCAACCCTTGAGCCTGTGACTGAACCACCAGCTGACCTTGACCGCCTCATCCCCATGTACAAGGGAGCCAAGATCCAAGGTATGTGGAAGGCCCCTTTTCTCTCATTTGATGAGGATAGTGCTCAGAGCAGCCAGATGTTTCTCTAAATATAGCTCTTTGGTCTTTAGTGGACTGTCCTAGAGGTAAAGTAGGAACCTGTAGGTTTGTTGTTTTTGTTTTTGTTTTTGGCATTCATTGTGAACTGGCAATATCATTACTGTGGACCTTTGACTACTGGGAATTTATTATGGGCTCCCCTCCTAACCACAGTCCCCAGTTTATGGACTGGAAAATCATCAGTAACTTCTCTAAAGATCTCAGGGCTAGTGAGCACTGATTTGCCCTGACATCTTACCCTAAATTCCCATCCTCACCATAAGTTCATAGTTGAAGAGACCCTTCCAGGCAGCCCATTCCTTGGCCTCCTCTTTTTAAACATTTATCTATTTTTTAAATCTTCTGTTGTGCTACCTGCATGTATGCCTCGCACATGTGTATAGTGCCTGTGGAGGCCCAAAGAGGGCGTGGGATACCATGGAATTGGAGTTACTGGCATGTGGGTGCTGGCAGCCAAACCCCAGTCCTCTGCAAAGGTAGCAAGTGCTCTTTACCATGCGTTATCTCGCCAGCCTCTGGAGCCTGCCCTCTTCACGGATAGGCTCAGCCATTTACAGCTGTGAAGCAGTCCATTTTCCCTCCCTAAACCTTGTTGTGCCCTAAAAAGATGATTTCAAATAAGGCAGATTTTTTTGCATTTATTTTATGCTTAATTTATTCCTGTACCTCAAGCTTTTGTTTCTCCATTTTCTACTGGAATGTCTTTTTCTTCTGCACAACCCTCTCTTCCTGCCTAGAAACAATTTGTTTCTTTTCAGTGATGATCTCCATGTGGCAGGGAGAACTCATGTATAGGTTAATGCATCCGTGAGCTCTACAAGTTCAAAGGCATGTCTTAGGTTGGGTATGTTCTTATTGACTTGAATATGATTAATGACTAGAGAATCTACATCCATCTTTTTAAGTTCAGCATTGCTCTCTGCACCCTTAAGCATGTAGAGCAGGAATTCAGCTCTCTTTTGGGGCCATCAACCCGGTGTCCAGCCCTACTATTTGGTTTGGGCACATGTAGTTGGTTTTTTATTACTCTTTGGCTCTTTTGGGGGGGCACCATTAGGCTCCCAAATAAACCACATGGAGTCTTATTCTTTCTTAGAATGTCCATCCTTAGTTTGGTTTGTTTCTTGACAGATTTTCTGTTTTACTTTTTGGTTTTTTGAGATAGGATTTCTCTGTGTAACATCCCTGGCTGTCCTGGAACTAGCTCTGTAGACAAGGCTGTTCTCAAACTCACAGAGCTCTGCCTGTCTCTGCCTCCCTAGGGCTGGAACTAAAGGCATGTACCACCACTTAAATTATCCTATCTATGTTTTGCCTCTGGGCTTTTATCTTTCTCTATTTCTGTATATCTTTTCTTTCCTACTTATTCCATGTCTGGCTGAGTGGCTGGTCCCTTCTTTTCTCTCTCCTTGATCTTCTTCTCTCAAATTTCTCTTCCTGTTTATTCTCTCTGCCTGCCAACCCCACCTATCCTTTCTCCTACCTTGCTGTTGGCTGTTCGGCTCTTTGTTAAGCCAATCAAATGGTTTTTCTTTCTTTTTTTTAAGGTTTAAACATTTTTAATTGCTTTTATTAAACTATACTTTTTTCTCCACTCTCCTCCCTTCCTCCTCTCTCCCCTTCTGCCCTCTCCCCTAACCCCCATGCTCCCAATTTACTCAGGAGATCTTGTCTTTTTCTCCTTCCTATGTAAATCCATGTAAATCTCTCTTAGGGTCCTCTCTGTTGTCTAGTTTCTCCGGAGACTGGTTTTTCTTTGTTTTATGTCTAAAAGTCACTTATGAGTGAATATATATTATTTTTGTCTTTCTGGGTCTGGGTTACCTCACTCAATATGTTTTTTTTCTAGATCCATCCATTTGCCTGCAAATTTAAAGATGTCGTTTTTTTTTTATCACTGTGTAGTAGTTCATTGTGTAAATGTACCACATTTTCTTTTGCCATTCTTCAGCTTGGGGTGTTCTAGGTTGTTTCCAGGTTCTGGCTATTACAAATAATGTTGCTATGAATATAGTTGAGCACATGTCCTTGTAGTGTGCCAATCAAATGTTTCAGACAGGCAAAGTAACACAGCTTCGTGGAGTTTAACAAATGCAATATAAAAAATGTAACATGTCTCTGCATCATTAAACAAATATTTCACAGCATAAACAAAGGTAACACATCTTAAAATAATATTCTACAACAGGCATATCTACTAACTCTACCATTATATTGCCAGATTGGAGCACATTGCTCCTTCAGAATGGCATCCTTCAGATACTTAGTAGCTTTTAGGATTTACATACCTTTGGTGACTTGGGTAGTTTCATGAGTATTCCAAAGTGAATGTGAGAATAAGAACTTCTTGATCTGCCTGATTTTTATAAGATTTTATGAGTCAAGAGAGGAGTGAACCACTTCACAGGTCACCTCAGGCTGCCTATGGAAGAGGAAGACAGGCTGTTGTTTTTTTTTTTTATGTTGAGATAAAAAGGCAGAGAAGAGATATTTTAAAACCATGTTTTAAAATGTTTGTGGACCTTCCCACCATGAGAAACATACATGTTTACAGAATTTGATGTTCAATTCTGGGAGGTTCACAGACTATCTGCAAAGCATGTGTGTATAGGGCCTGAAGGTATTTATGAAACCTGATCTAGCAGGAACACCAGGCCACGGACACCAAAGCCCACATTTCACTACTGCCTTCCTCTCTCTAGAAGATGTCTCAGGGGGGTCCTGCTCCTCTCCTCTGAGCAGGATCTTAGGGAATGACCTCAAGCAGGTAAGAGAATGGAGGGACCTCAAAGACTAGAGCTTGGTCAGGCTCAAGATTATCTCCAAAATCTTAAAGACTTTATAATAAGGATTTTCTAAAGCGTTAAACAAGGAACTTGGTTAACTTCCACGTAAAATACTGTTTTTAACGTTTTGGTTATTTGGAGGAGTATGGGAAATGGGAACGCCATGGTATCATTCTGGAGCTATTGGTCTGGTTAAGTAGCAGTGAGTTAGGTATAAAGAGGTATAATATATCAACGGGATGCATCTTTGCATGTCTTGCACAGGTGGCTATATTATAGAGTATTCTAGTTCCATTGTGCTGATTTGATTAAATAAAGTTTAACTACCCAGGGCCTGCCTTCCTAACTGGCCATACTTTAGCTGGAGTTTCATGAGCATCTCTGTTTGTCCTTCGATGAATATAAACCAACAGTCCATTTCTGATGTGGGTACCTGCCATTTCCTCTAGGCGGCATTCTTCCTGGGTCTTATCATTATCTGCATATTGCCAAACCTGCCATACCAAGTCCCTTGGATGTTCTAAGGTCACAGCCTGATTTTGTAAGTATTGACCTTGGGTTTTACTTCTAGTCGTAATAATTGGTTTTATGGGGAGGTAAAATTTTTGACTCGGTCATTGGTTCACACATCATACTCTCACTGTACGTGTCAACATTTAAAATGGCCACCATAGAGTCTTTGTCCTTTACACCATCATGTGGTCCACTCCCAAAGGGAGCAGAGCTGACTGGTGTAGCCTGCAGGACATTGTGGAGATGGGAAGTGTGTGGCTTCCAAAGCTGTATCCACATCACAAAGATATTATAGCTTCAACCTTGGCCCTTTGTAGGTAATCAGCTGCCATAGAAAGAGATTTCCCAGGCAGACCTTTGGTGAGGTCTGTATGGTAAAGAACTGAGGATGCCTACACCAGCCATATGAATTACCTGCCTACTTCTAGTAGGTCTTCAAGTCTTGGGATGACCATAGCTCCAGCTAAAATGTTGACTGAAAGTCTAGTTCCCAACTGAGCCATCCGCCATCTCTAACTCCCAAAGATCATGAGATGATCAAATTTAGTGTTACTTTAATAAATCTTTTCTTCAATAGACTTTTAAAAAAGTAGTTTTAATGTTATAACAAACTCCAGAAAAAGTTACAGTGATTTCCTGGATTTCCCTCTCCCTCACTACCTCCCCCAACTCTCTCCATTCTCCCACCAAAGTGATCTGTCCGTCAGAACTGATGGGCCTACGTCAGCGCACTGCTACCAGCCGATCCCAGCTTTCATTAGGATCTGCTCTGGCTGTGTACAGTCTCGAGGCTCTCGACAGCGTGTCCACCACCACGGTGCCATACAGAATCCTACTAAAACCCCCTCCGTCTTTTCTTTATTGTCTCCAAAGTTGTCACATGTATTAGCTACTCTTCTTATTACTGTGACCAAACACTTAGCAGTAAACAGCTTATGGAAGGAAGTTTGAGGACACAGTCCTCAGGGCTGGAAAGGCAGGAACTTGAAGCAGTAGTGATTTCCCATTGTCTAGGTGTACCACAGTTTATCCATTTACCTACAGAGATCAATCAGTAAGCTGCCGTTGTTAGGTTCTGATATCCTATCAGCCTATAGACATCTGCCTTTGTGTCACTGGAGCAAGCAGATTCTTTGGACCAGGAATGACCACCAGGCCCAACTGTTTCCCTCCCATTTATGAATTATGCCTGGGAAAGGTGGGAGCTATGGGTGGGGCTTCCCTTTAGCTGGCCAATTGGAGAGTTCCTCAAGGAAGCTCCTCTGACAGATTGTCCCAGGCTGGGTTCTTATCAAATGGTGACTCCTTTTCTTGTGTGTCACACTTAATTTTCCCTCAGTGGGGCAAAGTCTCCTTTCCCATCGTCTTCTGAATATTTTTGAGGGTTAATGACATGGCCAACTGAACATAAAGATTTTCATGGAGGGAGGGCTAGCCATGTGGTGAGTTCTGGCCAATCAGGTATAAGTAGAATATACCAGAAAAACCCTTCAAAGCTATTAGGAAAGGGGGATTCAAAATGTCTCTAGTCATTGGCCCCTAGCCCCTTAATTCAGGAACCTGATCCCAGGTCTTCCATTTGATTCTCATAGGCTTGGAATAAGTCATTCCTCTTGTCTTCAGTCCTGGACTTGTTATTGATCATTTGTACAAAGAAAATTATTACTGATCACTTATATGGCTTGGAGGAAAGCAGGCGGCCTGTTAATGGTGCAAATTCTTGTAAACCCTGCTTCCATGTGATAATGAAACCTCCTTCTAGAGGAAAACACAGATATTATATTTTCTTCTTTTTCTTTTAACTTTCTTTGGCCTCACCCACTGAGGGCAGGGGGGGTTGTTTGTTTTTTAAACAGCATCTTACTATCCAGCTGAAAGGGTGGCCCCAAACTTGCAATCTCCCACCCAGTCTCCTGAGTATGGAGGGTGCAGTCAAGTGCCATCGCACCCAGCTTCCACACTCCTTCAGCTGTCTGGTGTGCGAAGCACCAGAGTCTCTCTTCTTCTGATACCAGAGATAAACAACCTCAACCATTCAAGAGCAAGGAAATGTTGGTCTTGATTTGAGACCACACCAAGGTCTTCCCACTCGGCCTGTGCTCCCTGCATCAAGTCAGAAGAGACAGAAGGGCTTTCAAGTAATGAGAATTCTCATAACAGTGCAATTTAAGCAGATTCTTTGGCTGGTGCTATGACAGTCCTTGAACAGCACTCCTGGCTGTCATTAACTATTTGCCAGGTGGGCTTCCTTCTTAATTAGTGCAGTAGACCTTAGCAGGTTTTTCCCATTTTCATTTTCTAAGAAAAAAAAAATATATATATATATATATATATATATATATTGATATATGATGGCTCCATGGCAATCTTTTGGAGCGGGAATTAATTTATGCAAAATTGTTGCCAAAATGGCCAGGCAGTCACCTAAACATAGCTAGCTGACAAAGAGTTCAGTCCACCAAAAAGTATTTCCCCCCAGGGAAACTGAATCACTGTTCTTAGAGTAGGCATGGTCCAGACCAATCTTAGACATCTCATGTTCTTGGTGAGTAGAATAGTGAAGTTAGAAGCCACTTCAGTAATCTATGAGCTCTTTCTACGACAACCCAGCAAACAGAAGAGAAGACTGGAGACGCCGTCAGAATGAGCCGATTTACAGATCTGGCCCACATGCTTGGTTGGCTTGTGTGCCACAAAGGAAAGAAGTGTGTCACAAAGAATTCCACCTTGGATACTATTAAATTCTAAACCATGTATTTGTCATGGGAGCTGGGGACTTGGTTTCTCGAACACTAAGGCTGATTAATCCCATGACTTCCACTTGCTGTGAATTCTGGATCGTTTTTCTTTTTTCTTTTTTTTATGGTCTCTTCTTTTTTATTAATTTTTATTGAGCTCTACATTTTTCTCTGCTCCCCTCCCTGCCTCTCCCCTCCCCTTCAACCCTCTCCCAAGGTCCCCATGTTCCCAATTTACTTGGGAGATCTTGTCTTTTTCTACTTCCCATGTAGATTAGATCTATGTAAGTCTCTCTTAGGGTCCTCATTGTTGTCTAGGTTCTCTGGGATTGTGATTTGTGGGCTGGGTTTTTCTTTTTTTTGCTTTATGTTTAAAAACCACTTATGAGTGAGTACATGTGATAATTGTCTTTCTGGGTCTAGGTTACCTCACTCAAAATGATGTTTTCTAGCTCCATCCATTTTTCTGCAAAATTCAAGATGTCGTTATTTTTTTCTGATGTGTAGTACTCCATTGTGTAAATGTACCACATTTTCTTATACATTCTTCAGTCGAGGGGCATTTAGGTTGTTTCCAGGTTCTGGCTATGACAAACAAAGCTGCTATGAACATAGTTGAGCACATGTCCTTGTGGGACGACTGAGCATCCTTTGGATATATACCCAAAAGTGGTATTACTGGGTCTTAAGGAAGGTTGTTTCCTAATTTTCTGAGAAATCACCACACTGACATCCAAAGGGGTTGTGCCAGCTTGCATTCCCACCAGCAATGCAGGAGTGTTCCCTTTTCCCCACAACCTCTCCAGCATAAGTTGTCATCAGCGTTTTTGATCTTGGCCATTCTTACAGGTGTAAGATGAAATCTCAGAGTTGTTTCGATTTGCTTTTCTCTGATGACTAAGGATCTTGAACATTTCCTTTAGTGTCTTTCAGCCATTTTAGATTCCTCTGTTGAGTGTTCTCTGTTTAGGTCTGTACTCCATTTTTTTTATTGGATTATTTGTTCTTTTGATGACCAGTTTCTTGAGTTCTTTGTGTATTTTAGAGGTCAGATCTCTGTCTGATGTGGGGTTAGTGAAGATCTTTTCCCATTCTGTAGGCTGTCATTTTGTCTTGTTGACCGTGTCCTTTGCTTTACAGAAGCTTTTCAGTTTCAGGAGGTCCCATTTATTAATTGTTTCTCGCAGTGTCTGTGCTGCTGGGGTTCTATTTAGGAAGGGGTTCCCTCTGCCGATGTGTCCAAGTGTCTTCCCACTTTCTCTTCAATAAGGTTCAGTGCAGCTAGCTTTATGTTGAGGTCTTTGATCCATTTGAACTTGAGTTTTGTGCATGGTGATAGATATGGGTCTATTTTCATTCTTCCACATGTTGATAATGGATTTTTTTTAAATGTGTGATCAGGAAAAAAAAATCATGGCAGCAAAGTATCAGGAGGATTGGGCAGCACTGCAAGGGTGAGCTGACTGCAAACCAGGTTGATGGGGATTTCATCCCATCACGGTGATGTGCAATATTTCAGCGCACTCCAAGTTTCCAGACTGTCCCACCCCACCCCCAGCCATGCCGAGACAGTGCCAAAGCTCATTAAAATTGACACAAGTGACCTTCCACAGCTAAGATCCGTCACCAGCATGACCTTCTCCCTGTTACGTTCTCTAGGGTGGCTGTTTACTGAATACCCTTTCCAAGCCCTTGTCATTGTGGAGCACGGTGTGCTTAGCTTTGTGCTGACACCACGGAGATTCAGTCGGAGAAAAAAGTAAAGCAAAACCTGTCATTGGAAGCAATCTTAAGACTACAACAGGTTGCAGCTGGTTGTCATTGGACAGTGTGTCCTGCTCAGACTCTGACTGATCCCTGGCCAGCAAGCCACCAGGTTTCCTTGGCCATTAGTCACCTCTCCACTGCTGTAGTAACTAACCATGGCCCCAACCTTGAAGTGCCCAGCCTAGGGCGCAGAGCCCAGAACACAAAGGAGACCTCCATAACTGACTGTGGGATAGTGAATGAAGCTCCTTGCAACGCCACCTTCCTGTTGCCCCTCAGGTGGCTCACAAAGTTAGTTCCCTTGGTGTCTGGGTCCCCTGTTTTTAGTACTCGGCATATAAAAAATTAAGGAGGAGAAGGCAGCAGCTGAAGCCTCGTGGGATTGCTGCCCCTGCTCTCCAGTGAGCCCAGAGGAAAGCTGGCAGCTTCTGGGGAGTGCTGTCTGGGACCCCCTAAGCAGCTTTACTGGAAATATTGCTAGCACTGCTTCTACTGAGGAGTGACCTCTCGTTCAACACTCGCCAGCTTGTGGTTTTCTAGCTTCCTCCTGAAACTGTCCCTTTCTGCCAAGGGGATGGGAGGCTACCTCCAAAACTGCTGATGACACACTCGGGTGGTCCGGTCTGCATTTTATCTGGGAAAGGCGTATAGCAGAGGTCACTGTCTGCATACCCATGTGCGCTCCAGCTCTAAAAGGGTGCCTAATATTGCAAACTGTCCCAGTGAAGCGGATGTCACATGCCCACACCCAAGGCAGAGGGCATGAAAGTCACTCAAGGCAGTACACCAGAGCGCAACACTCACGGGAGCAGTGGAGGCTGGAGAAGCGCGGCGGTGAGGGTGAGCCTGCCTGCGAGCAGAAGACGCCCTGTGGCACCGGCACAGACCAGCGTTTCTGAAGTCTTTACCAGCACCCCAATAAAAACGCTGGAACTGTTGGCATTTGTTTATTATAATCCCAGTACCAAAGACCAAGACAGGAGAATTCCACGGGCATTACTGGCCAGGCAGCCTAGCCCAGTCCAAAAGCTCCAGGCCAATGAGAGACCCTTATTGGTGCCTCCTGAAGAATGTGTGAAGTTGACTCTTTTGCCTCCACACACACTTGCACACTCTGTACACTTGCGTGCACATGTACACACACACACACACACTTTTTAATTTTAATGATGGTACCAAAAATGTGGAATGCTGCTGCTACTTGTTTCAAAATGGAAAATGTGCTGTGGACGTAGGCTCTTACCATGAATGTGTTTACACTGGGCCACCAACCTCTTCTTTGAAGCGTCATTGCCCAGCTTCTTTCTAATGTTGTAGCTGCTGCCATCCCCCCACCTAAATACCCAGTCTACCACTGTATTGCAGTTGGCCTAGAGGCTTGTCTTGAGTCGTGTTTCCCCAGGACTGTGCCATGTGATCCCACGATGCCCACCGGTCGCCTCAGCTTAGCTAAAAAGTTAAACCTTGCGGTTTGGTTGTTTTCCCTGCTGCTGTCAGTGAGAGTAACTTAAGGGAGACAGGGGTTTATTTTGGGTCAAAGTTCAAAGGTATAATCCACTGTGTCAGAGGACTCATTCTGGCAGGAACTTAGGCAGCTGGTCACATGGTGCCCCCGGTCAGGAAGCAGAGAGCACTCAATGCTCTTATTCGGCTCATCTTCTCCTTTCTGTACCTCCCAGGACCCCAGCCCAGGGACTGGGGCTGCCTACTTTTAGGGTGGGTCTTAGCACCTCATATGACCTAATCAAGATGATTCCCCAGGGGGACTCCCAGAGGCTAACCTAGTATAAGCGGTGTCTCACAGGTGTGCTGAGGCTTGTCTCCTAGATGGGTTCAGATCCTGGTGAGTGGACAGGCACACTGACCATCACGCTGTGTGTCCATGTTTAGATGAAGCCCTCAGATGGATCCCGGACTAAGTAAACGTTTGGGATTAAACAAGTTGAATTTGCCTTAGCTTTGTAAATGCCACGTTCAAGTGCAGAGTGAAAACTTAGCTCTATGTGCACTCAGCGAAGCGTCATTGGTGTTGTAGTGAACTAAATCCAGAGTCCTGGGGCAAAGTAGAAGTTCAGCCTCCACCAGCATAGCCTGTGTTTGTCTGCTGAGGCCAACAGGGAGCAGAGCTCCAGTGAGCAGTCAGTAGCTGGTAGGGCTGAACTAGAAAAGGTAATTGTGACATGGGATTATTAGAGAGCCCTTCCTCATCGTCTGGTTCATGGGGCAGTTTTAATCAGCTTCCAAGGGGCAAAATCCACACCTTGAACAACTTACAAACTGAAAGGTCACCCACGGGTGGTATGGGGTGTATGCTGTGGCCTGAGAAAGGTCACCCACAGAATGTATGGAGTGTGTATTGTACCCTGAGAGAGGTCATCCACAGACTGTCTGGGGTGTAGGCTGTGGTCTAAAAAAGGTCACCCACAGACTGTATGGTCGTCCACAGACTGTATGGAGTGTACCCTGTGGTCTGCAACCTTTCTCCTGGAAACTGAATTATCAACATCCCAGCTGTCATTGTCCACCCTCCTTCCCAGACCTAACCACCAGGTTTTCACCTTTTATTTGTTTAAGTATTCTTTAAAACAACTAAAATTCCTCATGATCAGTTTGACCAAAATCTTGTTTTCAGAATGGTTCTGTGAAATTTGACACTTCAAACCCATCATCGAAAAGGGACCCAGTTCCTTTATTGGGTGAGATATTGAGCAATAGAGTTGGTTGTCACCTAGCAACTGATTTAAAAGCATAGAACAATGTGATGACAATTGAAAGTGTGCTGAGGAACATTTTGGTCATAAAAAAAATATCATTTCCGATGCACCGCTGTCTTCCTTTGTGTCTGGTCGATAGCTGTCGTTTGCAACAAGATAGAACTTGTCTATTATATGTGAAAAATTAAAACATCACTAAGGTAAAGTTCCCAAAGTCGAGGAATGTTTTGGATACTGTTTTCCTGATCCATTTCTCCTTCTCACCCAGGGTTCAGAAATAGTTACAGGCAATGCAAAGGATGGGACATATTTCCGACTGTACATTAACAAGTATAAGTTGGTGGAGGCCATCACATGCCTTTCAAAGGAGCCTTTCCCAGTCTCCAACTACATCCGCTTGTTTGGTCAGCATGAGCAAGTCCTCAACAACCTGTGCACTCGATTTGATGACAAGCTGATTCCAGATCTCTACAGGTAAGCTGGACACAGACTTCGACTGTGGGTACATATGGTTACATGTGATGTTTCATGCTGGAGGAATGTGTCACAATGCACCGGAGAGAGGACTAGGAATCACCGAGAGAGGCCGGAGTGGCTGAGGGGGCTTTGTCACAGAATAATGGATGTCAGACCACTAGCATTGGCTGGAGAGCAAAGGTTCACTTGAGGAAGTACGTGAGCGTGGATGTGTCCATAACTGGGCCTGGACTGGCGCTCAGAGGCAACTAGACATGATGCTGATGTCATGAAAGTGTAAGGTGAGGTGATACTCCAGTCCCTTTCCACCTGGGGCTGCTGAGAGCAGCAGTCCACACCTAAAAGAAAGATTGAAGGTCAGGATGTGGAAGAATCTGGTCCCATTAGAAATTCTGTAACTATTAGAAAGGCTGCTCACCATCCTATCCTTTTTCCTTCCAACATGTGGATGACTGTTTATCAAGGATACCAGGAAGAAAATCTCTATCCTGGCAATCTACACTGTGGTCATTTTCAGCTCTTTTACAAGGTTACACAGGTACAAGGTTACACAGTTCTTTTACACAATTACACCAATACCTAAACTACACAAAAACCTAACAAAGAAAGAGAATTGTAAACCAATATCCCTTATGAACATTATCAGTAAAATACTTACAAACCAAATCTAAGAACACATCAAAAAGATCATCCTCCATGATCAAATAGGCTTTATCTCAGAGATGCAGAGATGGTTCAACATATGTAAATTGATAAATGTAATCCACCGTATAAACAGACTGAAAGACAAAAACCACATGATCATCTCATTAGGTGCAGAAAAGGACTCTGACAAAATCCAGCACCTCTTCATGATAAAAGTCCTGGAGAGGTCAGGGGTATGAGGAGCATACTTCAACCACACAGAGGCGATTTATAGCAAGCTCACAGTCAACATCAACCTAATGGAGAGAAGCGCAAAGCATTTCCACTAAAGTCAGCAGCAAGGCGGGGATGTTCATTCTCTCCATGCCTATTGCATACAGTACTTGAAATCTTAGATTCAGCAATAAGGCAACTGGAGGATATTAAGGGGATAAAAATAGGAAAGGAAGAAGTCAAAGTCCTTTATTTGCAGATGATACAATTGTATACATAAATGACCCTAAAAAGTCCACCAGGAAAATTCTAAAGCTGATAAACACTTTTAGCAAAGTAGCAGAATATAAAATTAACACACAAAAATAGTAGCCTTCCAATATACAAAATGACAGAATGAGATAGAAATCGGGGAAACAATACCTTTCACAGCAGCTTCAATATATATAATTATATCATATATATATATATAATCTATCTTTGGATACCTCCAACCAAGGGAGTTAAAGATTTGTAGAATAACAACTTTATAGCAAGTTTTGTTTTAGACATGTCAAGTTCCATGAAAAAAAAACCCACAGCAATTGGTGGAAAATGCATCAAATCTTAGATCAGTCCTGTGAAAATTGTCATCTTTGATGCTGGTCCTAGTATTATAGCACAGTAGAAGTCTCAAATTATTTAGGATGCCTTGAGGAAGGCATGCCATCTTACAGTAGAAAGCCACTTCCAAAGGCAGCTGCTGCTTAGCAAGGTGGGGAGACCTTTTTTCTATCCATAGAATAAGATGGTGTCAGAGACAGTAGTACCTTCCACAGCCTATAAAACAGAATTTGAGCGCCCTTGATTCCCAGAAGTGTTTGTAACAGCACAGAGAACTGTAGTCTTCCATTGCTTAACTGTCACTATTGATTCATGAATTTTCCTGCTGGTTGTTGTCTTAAGTTCTCAGTGCTATTACAAACACTTCTGTGACCACCGAGAACATACTTCACGTGTAGAATGTCTCTAAGAGTCACAGCCCTGTAAATGCATAGTCCTTGCAACCTGTACCTAAACTTTCCCAAATTAGTCTGTCTACACAACCATGCATGGTAGTTCTTGTCTGTCCATCATACATTGGTTATGTTCGGACTTTAAAATTAGACCAGTCTGGTCATATAAAAATGTATCTTCTTGATTTTCTGTATCCTTCTCTGATGACTGATACAGCTAAGTGCCTTTTAATTTGTTGATATGACATTTATGATAGTACCTTGTGACCTTAACGGTTCTATTCTTTAAAATGCCCAAGAGGACTGATATACTCTGGATGCAAACTTGTGTTCTGCTTTGAAACCACTCTTTTCTATATAGTGGCAATTAATATATATTCTTAATTTAATGTAATATCTTAATACCTTCTTCAAGGATATCTTGGATATTTTTGTCCCTTTACTTTTCCAAAAGTTTTATAATAAACTCACCATGTTCCATGAAAATATCCACTGGATTTAGTAGACAGTGCATTAAATTCTTGCTTAATTAGGGCAAGAATTGACCTTTTGGATACAGATTATAACATTATAAATTAGGGTAATCATCAGTTTATTTAGATAATCTCTCATGGTTCTCAATAAAATTTTATAATTGTCTTCATAAATGACTTGCCCAGCTTTTGTCTGACATGATCCTAAGGTATTGTATAATTTTTTTAAAAGAATTTTTTTATGATTTGTTTAACTTTATTTTACACGCAATGGTGTGAAGGTGTCAGATCGCCCAGGAACTGGATTTACACACACTTATGAGCTTCCATGTGGGTGCTGGGAATTGAACCCGGGGCCTCTGGAAGAGCAGTCAGTGCTCATCACCACCGAGCCATCTCTCCAGCCCTGGTGTTTTATAATTTTATTGCTGCTATAGGCATCATTTTATTGGGCCAATGAGATGGCTCAGTGAGAGTAAAGCACTTGCTTTGTAAGCCTGATGACCTGAGGAAACTGCATAAAGGTAGGATAGAATCAACTCTACAAAGTTGCTCTCTGACCTCCACATGCGTGCTATAAGATACACCCGCGTGCTCGCCATGCTTGCACTCTCATGTGTTCTCTCTTTCATAATAATTAATTAATTAATTTCAAAGCATCACTCTTGTTGATTGTTGCTGATAGAAAGGGATGCCTTAAAATTTGTGTAGGTCTGTGTCCTGCAAATTTGCTGAAGTCCTTCATTAATTAAAAAAATTCCACCCATAGATCCTTTTAGATTTTTCACATAGATAAGATTGTATCCTTTGCACATAATAATGTCAGTTCTTTTCTTATCCAATCTTTGTGACTTCTGTTTGTTTTTCTTGCCCTACTACACAGGCTAAGGTATGTAGCATAAATTACTGAGGAGTAGTTAGGGCTGGCAGCCTTGTCTCATTTCTATCTTACAGATAATGTGTTCATTATTAAATATGTGACATTTTTCATATATTTATTTCCTTTATTGGGCAAAGGATCCTTTTGAAGACTATGTTTCTAAGTTGTGCGTGTGCGTGTATATGTACGTGTGTACATGTATGCGTGCACATGCTCGTGCACCCTAGAGATTGAACCCTGGGGTCTTGTGCATACCAAGCACACCCTCTGTCCCAACTCAGAATTTTAAAATTACAAATAGATTCTTGCTTTCTTCCCAAATGAGTGCTTAATTTTAGAAATATTCTATGTATCAGGAAAGTTTCCTAGAGTTTTCAAAGATGATCCATCTTTTTTATAAAGTATCAAATTCTTTAATGACAGGTTTTTCCTTTTTCAAACATTTGTAGACTTGTTGTTAAATACCTGAGTGCTATTAACTGAGTCACGTTGTAGACAAACCTCTGTTCTGTCTTCCATTGTGGCTAGACTGTTCACATGGCCATTGGTAGTGTGAGTTCTCTTTTGTCTACAACATTGTTCGCATTTGTTGTCTTAAGGAATGCCATTCTGATTTGGGTGAGATAGAATCTCTATGTCATCTTAGTTTGCATTTTTTCCAGTGACTAGTGTAGTTGAACATTTTTTCATTTGTTTATTGGCCATTTGTATTTCCCGTTGGAGAGCTATCTGTTCGTTTTATTGACTTTTGTTGAGTTGCTTCATTTCTGTTGTTTAGGTTTTCTAGCGCTTTGTATATTCTAGCTATTGATCCTCTGTAGGGTGTATAAGTAACAAAGATTTTACTCCCATCTGGTGCATTGTCTCAACACTGCATTAGTTGTTTCCTTTGCTGGCAGACTTTTAATTCCCTGAGGTCCCACATGCCAGGTGTTGGCATTGTCTCCTGAGCAACTGGAGTCTGATTTAGAGAGTCCTTGCCTGCATCTATATCTTGAAGTGTCTTCCCTACTTTATTACATTAGACCTTTAGTCCATTTGGAGTTGATTTTCATACAGGGTGAGAGATACAAAGTGGCTGTGTATGGATATGGTACTATTTTTCTTGTTGTATCTCTCTAGTATAACTTGAAATCAGGTATAGCATACCTCTGGCATTCTTTTAGTTCAAGATTGTTTTGCTCTCCAGGGTCTTTTGTACTGCCATATAAGTTTTAAGGGTTTTTTTTTTAATACTAATATAAAGAATGGCATTGAAATGTTGATGATGATTTCGTTGAATCAGTAGATTGTAATCACAGACTGCTTTTTCATTTCTGGCCACCCAGACTCGAATAATCACACAAAAACTATATTAATTACGACAGTGTTTGGCCAACAACTCAGGTGTATTCCTAGCTAACTCTTATATCTTAAATTGACCCATTTCTATTAATTTGTGTATCACCACAAGGCTGTGTCTTACCGGTTAGGTTCTGGCATCTTTCTCCTTCAGCAGCTACATGTCATCTGCCTGAGGCTGCTTTCTTTCTCCCTGCATTCAGTTTAGTTTTCCCACATAGTTATATTCTGCCCTGCCATAGGCCAAAGCAGCTTCTTTATTAACCAATGGTAATAGAACATATTTATAGCATACAGAGGGGAATCCCACATTATCTCCCCTTTTCTGTCTAAATAAAAAGGAAGGTTTTAACTTTAACATAGTAAAATTGCATATAACAAAACAGGTATCAAGCAAGAATTACAATATTTCTTTGTGAGTCTAAAGTTTCTTATCTAATTGATCTTTTATTATAACTAAGGAAAACTATAACTATCTGTCTTCAACTTCATCAAAGACCCCAGAAGGATATAATATTACCTAAGTAAACAGGAACTGCATTGTAAGTAACTTCCAAAACTCTAGAATTGACAGAGGCATCTTACTGCCTGGGACAGTCACCCAGAGTTCTTCTGTAACATTGGGGCATCCATCTTCAGCCTACATGCCCATTGTATATAGCAGACTTTTCTATGAAGCAAGAAATTTCAAAGACAGTTCCACCTATATTGGCAGTTTTTCAGTCACTTTCTTCTGTGTCCTGCAGAATGTCTGGCAGACTCTTTCATGAAGCAGGAACCTTGAAGGACTGCCTCACCTTCTTTAGGAAAATTGAACAATCATTTTTCTATGGGTCCTGCTTGTCCCATTTATACAGCATACTGTCAAGCAGTCCAGGCAAGAGCAGTTTCTTGCCCAAGTGGCTAGCCTTGACACATTGCAAGCAAATTTCATAGTGAGTTTCTTCAATGCCCATAACTCTCTGAAATAATTAGTGCTGCCAGAAGCAGACATGTCTCACTGTTGAGAAAAGTCTAAGTTCTTAAAACATTTTAAATGTCATATTCTGTAGGTCTTTGAAGTGTTGAAGATTATCTATCTAACTGAAATATATCTCTGTATATCTAGAAAACCCAACTAATGTAATTAAAAGTTTGATTATTAGAGATGACTATCTAATAATCTATATTTCTTAACTATACATTACATTTTTAAATGAGTTGCACAAGCACAATACCTTAAACAAGAGTAGAAATACATATACACATTATAACAAGATCAACCAGAAGATTCATATCAATACAAAGTAGTCATTTCTATATCATATCCCCCTTATTTATTTATTTATTTATTTATGTATTTTAGAAAATGACTGTGACCATTAACAATTTATAACCAACCCTTTTTAAATGAAAATAAATATTTATAAACAATCATTTTGGGAATTTGGGCATAGTTTTCTCCAAACTGCTTCCTGATGTTTGTTGGGTGAAATATTTTTAGGGTTCACAGAGACCTTTGAAGGGGGGTCTTGGTCCACTAAACCACATTAGCCTCGAAGAAATCCATAGGTTCTCATCTTCTGTAGAAACAAAAGCAGAACCTCTTTTCCAAAGTAACATATTCTTAGACTCAATTTTTGAAGTCAAGCTACCTTTAAAATATATATGTTGGCTTAGCTCAGCAGCCCCCAGAATCAAATGTTTTTTCATCAGTTAACTCATTAACAGTTGAAAAAGTCCAAAGAAAACACAATAATATACATAATCCAGACTCTGCGTATATTCCATCTCTACATGACTTTTTTTTAACTCTATTACGTTTTAATATTTATTTTATTATCTTTGTTCCTTTAATCTAGGACTGTGTGTGCTCTTTCTTATCTCTCTTCTAAGCCCATGTACATTAACCCAACACTGTGACCCATTTAGAGGTCTTTTTTTTTTCTGTCTGAATCTGTCTTTACTGTGTATCTGTAATTCTTTTTTGACCAGGAGTGCTTTTTAAAACGCTAAGCAGCATGGCTAGGACTAACACTGTGGCTTAGCCTTTTGACTCCTCCTCATCCAACATGGCAGAGTTCTGTTTACTGCCACCTCTGCGAGCCATGCTCACTGCCCCAGCTCCAGGGACGCAGCAAGTCTATGTCGCCATTAAGTAACTTGTAACACCTGCTCACAAACCCCATTCAAGTGCTCTGTAACAGGACCTGCTGAAAGATCCAAAGCCACTCAGGCCACCAGCACAAACCAGGAAGCTGACTCTTAAAGAAGTCATGCCTCTGCTCACCGGCCAGCAAACAGAGCCTATCTGAAAAAATGCAGCTACCTAGAAGCTCCAATTGATTCCCATTTTGTGGGTCTAGAAGTCCTTTTTTAAAGCTTTCTTAGGATTTATGTGGATATTCTTGCCAAACAATTGGGTGCCATTTATAAGCAGAGACTGCTTTTTCATTTCTGGCCACCCAGACCTGAATAATCACACAAAAACTATATTAAATACAGCACTGTTTGGCCAACAACTCAGGTGTATTCCTAGATAGCTCTTATGTCTTAAATTAACCCATTTCTATTCATCCATGAGGCTGCAGCTTACCAGTAGGGTTCTGGCATCTTTCTCCTTCAGCAGCTACATGTCATCTGCCTGAGGCTGCTTTCTTTCTCCCTGCATTCAGTTTAGTTTTCCCACATAGTTATATTCTGCCTTGCTATAGGTCAAAGCAGCTTCTTTATTGGTAATAACCAATGGTAATACAACATATTCATAACATACAGAGGGGAATTCCACATCAGTATATTACTCTTGGCTATATTTTCACAGTGCTTGGTCTTAACAATTCATGGTACTGGGAGGTCTTTCCATCTTTTGGTGTCTTCTACAGTTCTTTCCTTGGTGTTTGAAAGTTTTCATTGTAGAGCTTTCCAGTTACTTGGATAGATCTATTCTAATATTTTTGTTGGTTGTTTTTAATGTGAGGCAATTGTCAATGGGGTTATTTTCTTGGTTTTGTTCTCAGCATGTCTCTTAATTGTATGTGGAAAGGCTACTGACTGCTGTGACAGTTTTTTTTATCCTGCCTCTTGCCGACAGCTTTTATCAGATCTAAGAAGTTTAGACTCTCTAATCTATAGAAACATATTTACAAATAAAGATGCTTTGACTTCTTTCTTTCCTATTTGTTTTCTTTTTATTTCATTCTCTTGTCTTATTTTCTTAAATTAATACTTTGATTATTATATTGAATAATAATGGGGAAAGTAGATGCTCTTGTTCCCAATTTTAGTGGAAATGTTTTGAACTTTTCCTCATTTGGCTAAGTGTTGATTATAAATTTTGTTGTATAAAGCCTGAGTATGTTGAGATACATTTCTTCTGTTTCTAGTTTCTTCAGGGCTTTCATCATGATGGGATGTTGAGATTTGTCTAAAGCTTTTTCTTTGTCTGTTGAGATGGTAATGTGATTTCTTTCCTGGGCCCATTTATGTGATGCATTACATTTATTGATTTATAAATGCTTTTTGTTTGTTTTTTATTTATGAATTATGAACCATCCCTACATCTCTGGAACAAAGCCAACTTGATCATGGTGAATGATCTTTTGATGCATTGTTCGATTTTTTTAAAGGATTTTATTAAGAATGTTTGCATCTTTGTTATTGGCCTATCAGGTTTTGTTGTTGTTGGATCTTTCAAGTGGGTTTTGGTGTCAGAGTAATACAGGCCAGGTAAGAAAATTTTGTAGTGTTCCTTCCATTTATGTTTTATTAAATAACCTGAGAAGCATCAGTGTTGTTTCTTCTTTAAAGGTGCAGTAGAACTTAGCAGTGAAGGCCTGGCCATTTGTAGATGAAAAGCTTTGTATTGCTCTTTCAGTCTTGTTGCTTGTTATAGATGTGTTAAAATTGTTTGCTTACCTTAATTAAATTTCGGTAGGTATGGTGGTTTGAAAGAAAATGGCCCCCAAAGAGTGGCACTATTGGAGATGTGGCCTTGTTGGAGTATGAACTGTGTCACTGTGGAGGTGTGCTTTGAGGTCTCATATATGCTTAAGATACTGCCCAGTGTCTCCGTTCACTTCCTGTTGCCTATAAGATGAAGAACTCACCTATCTCTCCAGCACCATGTCTACCTACATGCCACTGTATCCTGCCATGATAATAATGGACTAAACCTCTGAAAGTGTAAGCCACCCCAATTAAATGTTTTCCTTTAGAAGAGTTTCTGTGGTCATGGTGTCTCTTCACAGCAATAGAGGACAGTGGGCCATCTGCATTTAGAAATATTTTTTCCGATGTAATCGAATATAAGTTTAAAGGTATAGCCTAATGATTTTCTGAATTTCACTGCTTTTTGTTGTGCTGTGTAGGGGGCAGAGAAACCACTGAGTGACGTCCTCTGTCAATGTGTGTTGTTGATCTCGCCCCATGAGCTACAGCAAAGCCTTCTCCCCAGGGATGAGACTAAGAGGGAAATGGCAAAGCTTTTTCTGCTGGCCTGAGTGTGAATGTTGATAGTGTGTACAAAAGCAAAAACCAAAACAAAACCCAGCCTGGTTTTTGCCCCACTGCCCCCTGGATATTTACAGTCTGAAGACTGCTCACCTACAGAGCCTGCTCTTCCTAAGGTTAGCTGAACCTGCCTCCTTAATTCAGCTGTCTACCATAAACTCTGCAGTCACCTCACCTTCCTGTTCAGTTCTATACAGTAAACACACGGAGCTCTGGGATTCTGAGGTTTCTCCATCAGAGAGTCCAGTCTACTAGACCCCACTTTTCTGGGTATCTATTTTTCATTTTTCTTCAATTCGACCCTGTCTCCAGGCAAGTTCAAGTCCTTGGAAGTCATGTAATGGGCATGGCAGTGAAGTCTCCTTTTTCTGGTCTTATTTGTTAATACGGGTCTTCCCTCTTTTGGATAACTGGTTATAGGTTTGTTGATCTTGTTTATCATTTCAGATCACCAGCTCTTTCCCTCATTGATTCTTTGTACTCTTGTTGTTTCTGGTTTCTTAATTTCTGACTTGATCACATTTATTTCCAACTGCTGATTTGGGGTTTGGCTCGTTGTTTTTCCAAGGCTTAAGATGCATTTTTAGTTATCGGCAGTCGCTCTTGCTTTGTAACACAAATACTATGGCTATAAACTTCCCTTTAGGATTGTTTGCATTGTATCCTGTGGGTTTTGTTATGTAGTGTTTTCATTTTTATTCAATTCTGGGATTTTTTAAAAAATGTCTTGGATAAACTCATTCAGCACCCAGTGGCGTAGCGTCCAGTCTCTGTGAGTTAGTGTCTGCTCTGTAGCTTCTCTCACGGTTGATTTCAACTTTTATCCCTCTGCACTCAGGCGAAAGACGAGAAATTGAGTTTCCTTATATTTTTTAAATCTGTTTTGTGCCCTACAACATTATTGCAGAGAGAGTTCAATGGGCTGCTGGGGAAAGTATGTATCCTATAGTGTCTGGATGAACTGTTCTGTGGATATCTGCTACGTCACAGGAGCAAAGACATCATTTAGTGCGGGTGTTTTTTACTTAATAATTTTGTGGAATTCACTTGCCCATCACTGGGAGTAAAACCACAGGTACTTAAAAGGGAAATTTATTTTCTTCTTAGCTCATGCATCGGAGAAACTGTTGTCAATCCGCTATCCTTTAAACATCTAAGTTCCAGGGGAATCTTTTTTTTTTTTTTTCTGGTTTAAAACAAGGCCTATTCAGTGGTAAATGAGATGCTAAGAATTTAATGTGGAAAAAAAAGAGAAAGAAATGTTTTCACATTTAGCCAAATTCAAAGCCTCGGTTGATTTGTTTCGCCCTGAAACAGCCCTGGTGAGCATGAGGCCCCTAGTCAGGGCACAGCTGTTATCTGATGATGGTAATAATTATAAAAGTTAATTTGATTGGTTAAGAGTGAATGTTCACGATGGCCAAATAAGAGTGGACAGTACTTGATAGCAGGCAATGCCGACTGACATCTGTCAGAAAGAGGCAGGGGGCAGGAAGACACTGGCCGCGCATTTGCAAGTGAGGCCCCGAGGACCCCACCATGCCTTGGCAGACATGTACACATGTGCAGCTGCGGCCACATTCTTCTCAAGTGGCACAAAGTATTGCCAGGTCCCGGTGCTGATTCTTGGCCCAGTACTCTTCTCCCTGCCTCTTGTCCGACAGGCTGACTTGGCCCTTTCCAAGCAGGGTGAATGGCTCAGCTGATTTTGGCCAAGATATGATTACCAATTGTTTTCCTGACCTTGGCAGCTCCAGCCGCGTGTCTCATTCAAAGACAGCTGCATTTCCTCCGTGCTCATCCATCCACCACACTGAGAGCATCTTCCTCCATGCTGGCGGGACTGACGATATTCAGGGCTCCATTTTTCTGTAAGCTGAGTACCAAGAAGGCTCCTCTCCCACCTCAGAGATGCCCTCCAGAGCCTTGTGGGAGCGCAGGGAGACAGCTGAGCAGCCAGCTAGAATGCTGCACAGCTAGAATGCTGCACAGCAGACAGCCACCGCTGGACCACAGCAGCGGAGGTTCTGCAGCCCAGGTTGGCTCAGATCTGTCTGTGTTTCCATCTTTGTTTCTACCTCACAGTGCCAGTACAAACCACTGGCATAATTCACTACCACTGGTTGGTGAGTGAGAGAGAACTGTCTCACCCACTGGGTGAGAGAGGGAAAGAGAAAGAGACACAGGCAAGGAACTCATTCACCACTGGGACAGGGGAGAACATTCACTCACCACTCTGCCATGGGAGGGACAGGCGTTTGATTGACTGATTGATTGACTTACCGCTTTGGAAAAATAAGAGACTTTATTTTTTAAAATCATTTGTTCCTTTCTCAATCAACTACCATTGTAAAGTCATATAATAAATATGTCATTAAAATCTGCCCTTTCCCAATCTTCACTCCGAAGTGTTTCTATAGCTGACATATGTGCACACATGTGCACACACACTCCTTAATGTACACACATACACACACACACACACACGCACATACTCTCAAGCCTGCTGGTCTCTGAGTCCCTTGATGGGTTTACAGTAAACAGGACCCTTCTTCCCCACTGGGTCTGCTCCTCCTTCCCAGGACGCTGGCGGTGACTGGAACCTCAAAGACAATGCCAGCTGGGAGGAGTGGGTAGAGAGAGGGTTGGCTGAGGCAGTTTGCTGAGACATGGCTTGTCATAGACTTTAACAAGGCACTCATATTCTTTTTCTGCTTTCTTAACTCTACCTCATCTTCTTTTTAGCCTCACTTAAGGATGACCCTGCAAAAGAAAGGTCATGCCTGCTGACTCCCCCGCCCCTTAGCCTTAATTAGCAGTCAGTGGCGTCCTTTGTCCTCTCAGCCTGAATAGGTCTTGCCCCTGCTTCATTGTAGGAGCCCATCAGATACTCATAGCCTTGATTAAATCACCTCCTTTCACATCTTAACATCTCAGCTCTCAAAGCCGCCCCGAAGGCCTCTCCTCCCGTGAGCACCGCCATCCTCATGCACGCTTCCCGAACACTCTACTGCCTACTTTTAGCGGGTAAGTGCTGCTGTGCACAATATTCTAAATGGAGCCTGGGCAGGCCCTTTAAAAGGCTGCCATTACCTTTCTGAACTGTCAGGCTCCAGAAGTTGTGCCCTTAGGAAAGCCACCTTGTGCTGTCTCTCTTTTTGCAACTGCAAAGAAGGATGCAGTGGTCCCACTCAGTCCCCTAATTATTTATTACACTGCAATCAGAGTCATGCTCTTATGTCTGAAAATTCTCTCTCTCTCTCTCTCTCTCTCTCTCTC